>ML268545.1:0-15792 GCA_005239495.1 Nicotiana undulata | reverse complement strand
CCTCACATACCTTGTATATACTGTCCCAACCTCAAGCTACGCAAATGTCACAACTCCTTGATCTACAATAAGAAAAACGACATTGTCGTTATCGTTTAAGCATCATAACTATTATGTATCGACCACAACCTATTTTACGATAAAACGGACAACACCTCCCCTGTATATATGACTTCACACAATTCAAAAAAATCACCAAACAGCCCAAAAAACATCAATAATAATCATATTGAGCCTCCCAAAACAGTCCACACACAACCTAATCACTTCATACATAAGATGACCATCGTAGTCGTGTCAAACGACTCGAAAATGTTACAACGAATGACCAGATCACAACCCTACATCTATATGATGTTTCTCCACACCATTCCTCCTCCAAAACTCCACAAAACAGTAGGAAAACACGCTGCCCAACCGCAACACAAAACAGTCCGCTACAAGTCAAATAACTCGAACTCGCGGCTTCCGATCACCGTCCCGTGAGTTCTAACTATTAGGAAACATATTTATCAACCTTCCTTGATATTTAAGCACTTAAATACAGATATTAGACGTTTCTTAACTATGAAGTAACTTCCAAAACTCTAACTACAAAGAAAAAGAAGAGGCGGTATAATGACACTTACGTCGTAGGGATCGTTTTGATGTTATTGCTTCTCGATTTCATGCCCGGGATGATATTCTTCTTTGAAACCCTAGAAGATAGCTCGGGGTTATGTTTATGGGTGTTATATAGTCGTTTTATGCTGAAATATGAAGATAAAGCCGACTAAGACACATATATATCTATTTTGGAAAAAGTCAAAGAGGTGCTAGCTTGGCACCCTAGGATTGGTCCATCTTCCGACACTTATATCTTTTTATCCCGATGTCGTATGAATGAACGGTTAATAGCGTTGGAAACTACATTCCAATACCTTCAATTTGGTATATAATATGTCCCAATATGACCTCATATAACACATGAAATCTATTGCTCAAAAAGCTCTAGTGATCCACCTACTTGTCATATATGATGTCTGCGCAGTCTCGCGAAACTTCAAATATCTCTCTACTCCTATGTCGTATAGATGAAAGGTTTAATGCATTTGAAAATAGACTCATAGATATTAAATTTGGTTGGTAAATAATTCTAAGTATATTGGGAGAAAAGCTCAATTACATTTGACCTAATGTTCAGCACATTATGAGTGTAACTTGTGAAGACTTTTGCCGACTTTTGTTCCACAACTTGCTTGACTTCAAAATGTAGAACACAACTATCATACGATAAAACTTAACTCATAGAATAACCTCCTTATAATGTAATGAACCATAGTCTCACGCTAAAGTACATGTTATAACATTCCAAACTCGTCGACTTTCGACGAAACTTATTTTCTTCAATTGGTTTAGCTTCTAAGCTTTCCAACCCTCTTGGTACTCGTTATTCATGATATTAAATATTTGTAACCTCCAATGTAACATGATTAACTTACTTTATATTCCATCTAATATAATCTTATTTTTGAGCTTACATCAATTAACTTACAATGTACTCTCACGTACGAAAACATGGGGTGTAACAACTTAGCCCTCGGTACATTGGACCATATAGGGCCATACGCAAGGTAGGCTAGGTAACATATGAGTTGGACTTGACTTCAGACTTGGAATCTGTACATCCAATCTTTCATGTGTATCCATAAATGTATCGGAGATCCTTCCAGAATCATGTCAGTTGACGACGTTCAGTTCACATAGTAACTATCATATGAAAAAACTCCCATTGCTATATTAGACAGACATGTTCGGAGATTGAGAACTAAAGACGTACCTTCAGTAAAAGTACTTTGGAGAAACAACAATGTGGAAGAAATAACTTTGGAGGCCGAGGAAGACATGAAGTCTAGATATCCCTACTTATTTCCTCCTCCAGAAAAGGGTCCGACTGAGACATCACAACCTTTAGGTACGTGTATGGATTCTTGTGTTAGTTATTGGCATTGGTCGTGTAAGGCCATTGTCGTTATTGATGATTGTGGTCCTATGTAGCGTTGAATTATTGAGTTCTACAGGAAGAGTTGGTAGTAGTATTGTTGCGAAGGCGACTCTGCCAAAGTTATATAGATCCCGGGAAGTTAAACATTCGAGGACGAATATTTCTTAGGGGGGAAGGATGTTACATCTCGCGTTTTCGTATGTTAAAGTTTCGCTTTCAGTTAATCGACGTAGACTCAGGGATGAGATTATCTTGAGGTCAACATATTTATGCTATTTATAACAAGCGATAAGTAAGTGCCATGAAGGGTAAAGGATACACGAATTAAAGAAAATGAGTTTCGTTGAAGGTTGTCGATTTGGTATAAAATACGTCCCGAGCTATAATACCCGGTATTTATGGACTAGTACCATACAAGGTACCATATGACCGCGATAGTATGATGTATAAGGTATATTAAAAATAAGTAGAATATTTAAGTAATTTGAGACAATTCTTAATTATACGGGTAATTGGTTAATTATCGGGTAACGGGACATTACCTAATTAAGTAATAAGTTAGATAAAGATTAAAATTCTCACCCCCACCCCACGTGGCAGCAACCACATATTAAACAAATAACTCTTAGTCATATTAGCTTAGGTGGCCATTTAAAGTGATGTACATAAGACAATAAGACATTAACGTATAAGACTTTTTTGGTTTCACTTGGACATTGAATAATCAAGCGAGAATCATATACCTTCTTAATTCAAATTCAAACATTTTCAGACTAGACGCTAGAACTCAATCTAACAAGCTTCCAACAAAATTTCTTGCGACCAAATTAATTCCAGCGAGAATTATTAACACATTAGTAACGTGAGATTTTTCAATTTTAAGGGAGTACGGTGCAACCTTTTCTAAGAATATCATACAGATTTTTTCCTACTCCAGGTATGTTAAGGTTATCCCTTCTTTCTTTTTGGTATGATTCAAATGATACAAAAAGAAACGAGCAAACACATAGTTTTCATAAACGACTCTATTAATGAAATAGTAGGGGTCTCTATGTTCTTGATTCCCCATGTGACATATTATAATATCTTCTGTTCATGGGGTCTTAGAATGATACGCTGTTGATAAAGTTTATCCGAAAGGAATATTGAGATTATTAACATATTTTTATGCATTTCATTCATTTATACATGCACATTGACCCATGACTAGATGGCGTTTTATACGCGTATTTAATGTATATGTGATATGGAAAAAGATTACGGCGTTATATACGCACCACCACCTGATCAGTTGGTATATGTTGATGATTTTGCCCACAATGTCCGAGATGCCCTTAGAGGCTTGATGATGTTAGGTACACATATACCTATGCATGATACGACATTTACACGCACGTGCATGATGTTATAATGTTTCAGGATTTGATAAGTTATTTAGACTTACAGGCGGAATTCCTTATTCCTTGTTTCATCTATGTCTCTTGTGTACTGATTTTCATGCCTTACATACTTAGTACATTATTCGTACTGACGCCCTATTTCCTGGGGCCTGCGTTTCATGCCCGCAGGTGCAGGTAGGCAAGCTGACGGTCCCCTTGCTTAGGATCCTTGCTCAGCGAGAGTTGGCGTGCTCCACTTTATCCGGAGCTGCTTTTGATTTTGGTATGATATGCTTGTATATATATATGGGTATGCGTGGCCCCAGTCCCGTTCTTGTACAATTGTATTATCTATTAGAGGTTTGTAGACAATATGTATAGTTGGTTAGTATGTGGCCTTGCCGGCTTCCAGTTATGGATATATAGTTGTCTATAACAGCCTTGTCGGTTCGCCCCACGTATTCCGCACGTATATGTACATATGCCTTTTGGGCAGGTTTCCTTCATATATGTTATTCACGTAATTCATCAGATGTTATTCGGGTTTATATCTTAGACGCACGCTTAGGGGTGTTTGATAGGTAGGACTCGGGCATCCGTCGCGGTCTATCGATTTGGATCGTGACAATTTTTTATCAGGAGCAATAAGATATTTGGTGAAAACTTAAAAAATAATGCAAAATTTTCTTTTTAATGATATGTATTGCTCTTAGGCCTTGTTAAAGAAATGATCATCCACTTCAAACGGTTACCACTAATGAGGCCAAACAAAATATATACGTTTTATCGGGGTACAAGGATATCCCTTAACGGCTAAGAACAGACCACGTAGCCTCCCGCCAAGAAACTCCTCAACTGACCTAGGTAAGTGAAATTCTTCGAATTCCCCCCTTTGTAAAGTCGGTGTGGTTAACCGCTGGCTTTCTATTCCTATTTTCTGGCTCCCAAATTCAAATCAGTATCTCTACTTCTAAGTGTAACTGTGTCCAAAATGCCTCCACAAACCAGAAGAAATTCGTTTCCGAAAGTGGTAATCGAAAGAGACACCGAGTCCGAGGAAAGCTCGTCGGAGGATGAGGCAGTTGAAGAAGAAGAAGAAGAAGAAGAAGCTAATGTGGTTGTACCTGAAGAGACAATAGAAGAAGAGGCTTCAGAGTCGAAGAAGAAAGGGAAAACACCCATCACTATTGCTCTCAAGAAAGTTTGCAAAGTATATTCCCACCCCCTTTTCTTCTTTTTCAGATTCATGCTCTTCCGGGGTGCGGAATAGTGGGATTCTCATCCATTTTTTTTCCTTCAGGTTTGCAAGAAAACGGGTCATGAAGCAGGGTTTAGGGGTGCCACTTACATTGATTGCCCAATGAAACCATGTTTTCTCTGCAAAATGCCTGGTAATTTCTGAAGCTTTTAGTTAAGACTCTGTGTACAAGTATTTAGTAGCTTGTATTTTTCTCTTTGGAACTTTTTCTAGTTAGTTCTGGTAAAATATTATCACTGTTTCTGCTCGTCTTATGTTAATATATTTTTTCTTATTTATTCCGTTGCATACCCTGCATCTCCTGAATATAATAGTTGTCTGTTTTTGATTCTTTTTGTACTTTACACGAACATCTTAAATTTTGATTTTTGGTGGGGGTTGAAGGGCACACCACAATGACTTGCCCTCACCGAGTAGCTACCGAATATGGAATAGTCCCAGCGCCACGCAAGAACACAACTACTTCTTTGGAGTTTGTTTTCCAACGCCAGCTTCAACCACGGCTTCCTCCAGTAAGCTTTCTCTTACTGTGCAAAAGATTTCAATAGTTATTGGAGATGTTGTGTCTCAAAACTAATCTCCTGTAGTATTGTTAGAGGTATTGTTGTTTGTCATTAGACATGAATGTTCATACTTTATTGGCATTATTTAGAGAATCATGGATAATACTAGTTTGTGAGTAAGCTTTACAGTTTGACTAGAAGGTTTCTGTTTCTGTTTGGATTATATACCTATCTTACAGATACTATATTGATATTCTAGTTGTGGGTGATGTACTTCTGTCTCATTTGGCACATGGTTCTATTCATTTATACTCCTTCTGTGCCGTTTTTTGTTGCAATCTTTCCTTTTTAGTCTGTTCGATAAAATAGACACCTTTCTATTTTTAGAAACTTTTAACTTTAGACTTCCTATTTTGCAATGTGTTCATGGTTATTATTTTTCATACACGAAATTTATATTTTTCATACACGAAATTTGTTTTCTACCTCGGTCTATGGTCATAGGGTAATTTTTCATTGTCACTCCTTGTAACCTTAAAGAATAACATACTTGTTTACTATTGTGCAATTTTTTCTCTTCAAGTAGTAGATGTCCACAATCTGTATCTTCAGTAAAGATGCTTCATATTTTGCTTATTTGGTTTCTTTAATAGATCAAGCCAGCTTATGTGATCCCAGATCAAGTCCACTGTGCAGTTATAAGGTACCACAGTAGGCGAGTCACATGCTTGGAGTTTCATCCTACAAACAACAATATTCTTTTATCTGGTGATAAGGTGCGGATTCTTTCTGCGATATAGCTGTAAAGTGTGACTATGAATTGAGGTCAAGGGTCACATAAATTTCTGGAGGTTAATGCAATATTACTTTATTTTACAGAAAGGCCAACTTGGTATCTGGGATTTTGGTAAAGTACATGAAAAGACAATATATGGGAACATACACAATTGTATGCTTAACAACATGAAGTGAGTATTTATCTCTCTTGTTGTTGCATCTTTTGATAGTCTTTAATGTTTGCAGCTACTTAGGGGTCGTTTGGTATGAGGTATAAGAAAGTATAGTGCTAGTATAAAAATTTAATACCACCTTAATACTTCGTTTGGTTAGCAAACCAGGTATAAGTTATCCCAGGATTAAAATTAACACAGGGATAACTTATACCTTATAGAGGGTGGGGTAATTAGCACCGGTATAACTTATACATTCTTCTTACAAATTATGCAATTGTCAAATTTAATACAACATACCAAACAATGGATAAAAAACAATCCCAACATAACTAATCCCAGCATAACTTATACCAGTATAACTTATCCCGGTATAAGCCGTATTCAAACCAAACGACCTTTTATAGATTTATCTGCATTACTATGTCCTCAATCAATAAATGAGTTATTTTTAACTTGTGTAGGTTCAACCCAACAAATGGTGGTTCAATATATGCTGCTTCATCAGATGGGACAATAAGTTGCACTGACCTGGAGACTGGGATTTCCTTGTCACTAATGAACCTTAATCCAAATGGGTGGGAGGTGATTTTCCGAATAGAAGCTGTTGTTTGAATTGATTATCTGTTATTTTTGATATTGTGCTTGGACGAGCCTATGGCACATTTTTGAACTACCTTGTCCCCTTTTAGGGCGTGTAGATACTTTTCAGCTGCAAGGACACAGATCATTTCAGGAAATTTCAGCCTTGTTGATATACAGAAAACCTATCACATTTACATAGTTGATTCATTTTTACTCTCCAGTTCGGTCTTCCTCTTTGGTTTCCAGTTAGGTTTGTTGTTTAAGTCAGCTTGATTTTTCACCTGTAGTTTAGCTGAATACTTTGAATCCGTGAATAGATGAGATTAAGTGTGTTCTCTGACTGTGGGTCAAGGTAAACGACATCTTGATGCACCGATTGTGTTTCTAAAAATGCTATCGATGAGATTCTAGGTTTTCGCTAATTACATCACTGAATCTATTGCTTTCAGTTGGGGATAGCAAAGAAAAGGAGAGTGACATACATGACGTCAACAAGTAGGTTATCATGAAGTGGTTATATGGTTCTATTGGAGTTTAAGTTACAGATGATTTTTCTGTAGGGACCAAGCCGTTGGAGGATGCTTTATGGGTTGGATGTTAACTCAGATAGAAGTGCTGTCTTTGTTGCTGATAATTTTGGATATCTGTACATGTAAGTGTCTTTTGAACTTTTGGGGAGGTCAATGTTTATGCAAGTATTGAAGATTAGAATTTCTTTCCCTAAAAAGTTCTGTAGACATGAAATTCTCTCTTCTTATCTGTCAAAATGACTGGTTTGATGATACTTTGTCATGTGCATTAGGTTAATGTAGGTCTCATTTATCAGTAGCAGAAAATTTTAACCTGATTTTCTGGCAGCTGGAAATTATTAAGGATTGTTTACGCGTCCTTTGAAAAATAATTTTCATTAGGTTAGCTGTCACAGTAATTCAAGCAGACTTTTGTGCAGTCTGATTGTCTTTTGGGCTGTAGCCTTAAAAATTATGCTAATCCTGATTCTTTTACTATATTTGAGGCGGAAAGGATTTGTTTTGGGGGGATGGAGGGTGGTGGGGGTTCTGGGGATGAACGGGAACTGGATAACCAAGTAGTATTTAAAATAACTAACAACTGCAGCTAAATGGTTGCTATAAGACACGTCAAGTTTTAAGCTGAATTCGTATGTATAGACTTCTATTGAGTGTTGAATCCTTTACATGGAATATCTGCACAGTGTGGTTCATCTTTTAATTCCAACCTGTTGGCAAAAGTAATTTTGTTATCTTTCAGTTCCATACTGTTTGCAATTGAACTTTGAAAACTTTTACTGGAAGACTTAAGTAAAATTTTCAGGCTAGAGGATCAGAAGTAGAAATGTTTGAGGAGAGTTGGTAGTTCTGAAGAAAGATTCTAATTGATGGAACTTCTGTTCCCTTTCCTACAATGCTGCTTGTCAAAGCAAGAACAGACTTTGCTGTTGACTGTATTCCACTACCTACAGCATCTTTTTATGTGTTTGATCCCACTATGGTTTTGCATTTGGTTGCATTTGTTTTTATTTGGTGCACATGTACAGGGCTGATATGCGGAGCAATAACATAATAAACAAACCTACTTTGATTCACAAGAAAGGAACTAAAGTTGTTTGTCTAAACTGCAATCCTCTTCAACCAGATCTACTTCTGAGCTGTGGGAATGATCACTTTGTAAGTTCCATTTACTTGATCAGTCTATATGATCTGGCACTTGATTTTCGTTTTTGATTCATGTAAATAGCATAAGAGCTCATTGCAGAAAATACCTCTATATATGCGTTAAATCAGTGTGATAATTTTTATCAAGTGAAATATTTTGTTGCCACAGGCTCGAATATGGGATATGCGCCGCTTGGAAGCTGGTTCTTCTCTTTATAATCTTGAACATAAACGTGTTGTTAGTTCTGCATATTTTTCTCCACAAAGTGGCAGCAAAATACTTACTACTTCGCTGGATAATCGGATCCGTGTGTGGGATTCAATCTTTGGCAACCTTGATTATCCTAGCCGAGAAATTGTTCACAGTCACGATTTTAACCGATATCTTACCGCATTCCGAGCAGAATGGGATCCAAAGGTAAGCATGTGCATAACTAGTTTGTTAATTGCAGAATTCACCATTTAATTCCTGATTGATTTCAAAATAGAAAAAGTGGAGCAGGTCTATATTAATGAATATTACTTTGTGCAGGACTCATCAGAGTCTCTTATTGTCATTGGGCGTTATATTAGTGAAAATTATGATGGAGCTGCTTTGCATCCCATTGACTTTATCAACATCAGTACTGGGCAGTTGGTTGCCGAGGTCATGGACCCAAACATAACAACTATTAGTTCGGTGAACAAGCTACATCCACGTGAAGATATTCTGGCATCTGGTAGTTCAAGGTTTGTACAATGATCATATTTATGTGTCTTATGCGGTGATAACCAACAAGTAGTGAATGTATTGATTTGGTTGTTTGTGGCATATGGATGCCACTTTGCTTATATAGAATTATATTATGACTGTTCTCTGTTAAAAAACAATAAATTGACCCTTTCTCTGATTGAAATCTTCCTACTGTTTGAAGCATGTTGATGCAGAACATGATTCAAGGTTGATTTGCTGCCGGATATCTTTTCAGATTCTCACATCTTGTTATTATACTTTGCACCCAACATCGTAGTTTAAGGTTTCTAACAATTACTTTTCCCATCAATCACATTGATCCTTCCAGTGTTGCAACAATCTAACTGCGGTTTTCATAGTTTACTTTGATATGGATTAGATTTCACTAGCTATTTGTAAGGGAATATGAGGGATTGTGTGTTTGGCCTGCCTTGTGATATATACCTCTGTTGGTTTCTCATTCTTGTAAGCATTTAATATATACTATTGATTATCTTTGTATTTCAGATCTCTTTTCATTTGGAGGCCTAAGAAGCTGTCTAACATTGCACAACCTAGAGAAGAAAAGAGAATTTTATTATGTGGGGAGGCCAGTAAGAAACATACCAAGAAGCATGATCATAACAGTGATGATGATTCTGACAATGATATATTTAGAGGCAAGGATAAGGGCCTCAAGCAGAAGAAACTTCCATTAAAATCGCCTTCTTATAGTTCCCGGAAAAGCCGTTAACTTTTGGAACCGAATGACACCTCTGCCAAAGATTAAGTGCATTTTTGTCAAGAAACTCCGCTTCCTACTTTGGAGGAATGTGTCTTAACTGTGCTTTAGTGTTGGAGTACGACGCAGTATCTTGCTGTCCATGTTCCCTTTTGGTTTGTATAATTCCCGTCTATCCTCCTCGAAACAGCTAATGTTTTTGATTAGTTTAGAGTGTGTGATTGCTGATCTAGTGTCTGTAAGTACAACTGCAAATGTGATCCGTCGGAACTGGAAATGGCCTTTTTTGGGGTTCCTTGGCGTAGATGTAATTCATGTCAACCAATGAGGGCTGATGTTATTGCGTCAACTCCATCTTTTTGCTTATAAACCATCGCAGTGAACTAGTGTTTTAAAAGATGGGTGCATGAGGTGGGGCATTTTACATAATATGAGGCGAGACGTAAACCTTGAGATATGGGGCGTAAGCCTTACGTCTTTAAACATTTTAATCTATAAATTAATGAAATAACATAATAACTGAAAAAAGTAAAAAAAAAGATTATAAGTTTAAGAAAATTTAAAAGGGTCAAAGAAACTTATAGAAAATGAAGTATCTAGAATTTTTTGCAAGTATAAACAATGTGATAGTGTTTAAGTTATTATGACATAGACTCAACTATTATATCTTAACTTACAAATAATTAGAAGACCACAATCGTTTAATACATATATATATATATATATATATATCAATAAATCTATCTGTATTACAATTTAAAGGCCACTCTTTCATGAATAAAAAAAAAACATTACTTTCAAATATTCACCAAAATAATAAATTCAGATAATTTTGAGAGACAGAAAACAAAGGCATGAAGATCAATAGCAAATGAAGATATATTTTTTTTATTATTTTCAGAAGAAATATTCAAATGATATTCACCCTCACAATATTCTCAATTGTTAATTAAATATGCAATACAATTGCTAAATGAATTAAGGAATTTGACACATGATTTGACAGGAACGGTAGGGCGAGCTTAGCATTAAGCGTTACACGTGTCTAGGGCGCATGGTTGGTTGGTTAGAGCGCAAGCCTTATAAAACTAAGCTCCACACATAAGGTTCGAGGCATTTTTCAAGTGCCTCGCCTCGGGACGAGTCCTAAAAAACCATTTGAAACACTGTAGTAAACTAGCATGTCTTTGCTCTTTTCAAAATAAGGTAGTTATTTTGCGTCAGGTGCGATGTGTTGTTTCCGAAGGAATTATTGTAGCGATGAATGAGATTTTGTCATAGTGGTGAGAATGAAGTGAAAAGTAAAGTTAATTTTTTGGAATTATAAATATCATAAATTTTTATCGAAGAAGTTCTAGAATGACCTAGTGTAATATCTTGAATTCTTAAAATAGACCTATCTAGATATTCTTGAGCATTGTTGGTAGATTAAGTTACTAGATATTTCTTGAGCATTGTTCTATAATAATGTATAAAACCATTCTTTGACAAGTATAAATACGGAAAGTCTTGACTATTTGTAACCAAGCCAATTCAAGAAGTCTTCTATTTTAAAGTTCTCTTTTCCAAAATCTTCTTCTCCTTTCATAGCTTCATTTTTTTAGTTGAATCTTTCAACTTTAGCTATTGATCTTGGGCTAGCAAAAGGTCTTCAAATGTCACAACCCGGAATCTTCACTGTCGGGACTGTGATGATGCCTAACATTACACTTGCTAGGCAACCCAACGTTAAAGGCTTATTAGCCAATTCGTTTACAATTCAGTGATTAACAATAAGCAATCTATAACAAGTCGAAATGAACGCGGAAATACATAAATAACAACTTTGATTATATGCTATTACTACCCAGAATTCGGAATCACAATTCACGGACATACTAAGATTTTACTACAAGTATTTTTCCGAAAGAAAAATACAATTGTTTGCGAAATAAGGAAAACAGTAAAGTATGGGGTATAGGAGGGGACGCCAGGGCCTGCGAATGCCAACAAGACTACCTTGGATCTCCTAGCAACTGAATCCTACCGCCAACCTCTTGATCAATCCGAACTTGCTCCAAAATCTGCACAGGAAGTGCAAAGTGCAGTATTAGTACAACTGACCTCATGTACTGGTAAGTGCCGAGCCTAACCTCGACGCAGGAGAGACGAGGCTACGGTGGGACACTCACAATATAATCTACATACAGTTTATAATAAAAGCAGAAAGGGAGACAGAATAAAATGAAACGGGAAACTTGCAAGAAGTAAATACAGTTCTCAAAGTATTTCATCAATGTTCAGCTACTACCAATCCTTAAGTGCAATTTAAGACTAACGTACAACTAACACATTTAGGGAAAAATATAAACATATAGGTTGTTGCGGCGCGCAAACCGATCCCACTGTACATATCATATTCCTCCCTTATTTTCTCTTAATAACATAACAACATAGTATAAATAAAATTACTGAGTGTGCAACCCGATCCCACCATATCACAATAATGACAGTCATAATTCACCCTTATTCCACCCCAATCCACCCTTATTACACCTGTTTCGGCGTGCAACTTGATCCCACCGTACAATTTCAATTCATCCTTATTCCTCCTCAATATATCACCCTTATTCCACCTGTTGCGGCTCGCAACCCCATCCCACCATATCATTATCAATTACTCAGTAAGTACATAAATTTCACAACTCAACACAAACCCTTCACAATACTTAAACTTCAAACCAAAGCAAATGGGAAGCTTGTACACTATGAAACTTCACACAAGTAATACTACCCAGCGAGACCAATCCAAAATATACCATAAAACACCGATAAACTAGCTTAAGCAAATAATATGAGACATTGAAGCTACAGAATAACTAATACCTTCAACAAAGGGAAACAAGGTCTAACAAGTAGCAATTAGGCATGGGAATACAAGTAAAGCATGTAACGGTTAAGGCAGGGAAAAAGACAAGATGAGAAGAAAGGGAAAGAAACAGGCAAAATAGATAAGTTGGCGGTGCTTAAGTACTCATCATCTCACATATACGCCGCTCACATGATTTTCATATAGCAAATAAGTCAAGGGTTCCTAATCCCTCAAGTCAAAGTGAGACACAACACTTACCTCGCTCCACGGGTCACTCAATGCTCAATTACCGTTTTTCCTCTACTTTCCACCTCCAAACCACTCGTATCTAGCCACAATTAACTCAATAACATCAAATATCGCTAAAGGAATCAATTACAATGCATAAATGTTGATTTCCCAAACTTCCCCCCAAAAGTAAAAAATTGACCCCGGGCCCGCTTGGTCAAAACTCGGGTTCGGACGAAAACCCATTCAGCCCTGGGCCCAATTATGCAATTAGTTTCGGAATTCGACCCCAAGTTGAGGTCTAAATCCCCAATTTGCAAAACCCCCTAATTCTTCCTAAATTCCTAGTTTTCTACCATGAGTAGGAATTTAATGGGTGATGTTAGAAATGGAAGAAAATGAGTTAAAGAGTACAAACCTATGAATTGGTGTTGAGTTTCCCCTTCAAAATCGCTCCTAGGTCGAGTTCTAATGGAAGGGTTATGAAATTTTGGAAAGAATCCCGCTACTGTTATGTTTTAAGTCACAAGCGTCAGACCTTCTTCGCGTTCGCGATAAGCAATAGCCCTAGTGGCTTTCGCGTTCGCGAGTCCTCCTCCGCGTTCGCGAAGGCTGCTCCCCCCTGGCCTTCGTGTTTGCGAGCTGATAACTAGGATTTTTACCTTGTTTTTCGCCATTTCTTGCTTAAGTTTTGATTATAATTGTACACAAAATAGCCCCAAAAGCTTACGTGTTGTGCTTGTTGCAGGATTGAGCCAAAAATGATGACAAACAGTCAGAAATCTGCAAAAAAGGAGTGAGTCTTGCACAAGTACCAAGAACATCAAAAAGGCCTACCTCAAGTGTCCACCGCGGCCGCGGTCCAGGCTTCGCGGTCCGCGGTGGTAAAGTTCAGAGACTCAGTTCAAAGGCCAAATGACCACCGCGGCCGCGGTCCAATCTTCGCGGACCGCGGTGGTGAGTTTCAAAGAAGGGATTTCAAGCCAAATGCCACCTCGGTCGCGGTCCAATCTTCGCGGACCACGGCGGCAAGATACATAGGACCTCATTTTTAAGCTAAAGGCACCGCGGCCACGGTCAAGGATTTTTTAGAGACTCAGCAGTTGGGCCAAAGCCGTCCACCGCGGACCGTGGTAACCCCGCATGGGTATTTTTGTCCGCAATTTCGGCTGAGTATAAATAGCTTCTTTTGTAATTTTTTGAAGCTCAAGCTTGGTATCAGCGATAGTAGCAGCTCGTGAATAGTGTTCCTTTACTTCTTTTTGCAATTTTCTTGAGATTTTAACATTGAATCATTGTGGTTTATATTATAAATCATTAATATGGGTTTTACTTCATCTCTTTCATTGAATTTATCTTTGATTATGAGTAGCTAAACCCATTAGCTAGGGTTGTGGATCAACCCTAGAGTGGGTATTTAATGGGTTTCTAAAATTAGGGCTTGGAGGTTTATGGTTGTTTGTTATTTGGGCTAATTTAGGGTTTTCTTGCTATAATTAGTGATTGCAAACACTAATTGACCTTCAATTCACTTGGGTCCTTCTTGAGAAAGAGGACTTGAGTCTAGAAAATTAGTCCAACAAGGAATTGGGACAAAATCAAGAGATTGGTAGTACCAATCAATGGGTTGAATCCATACAAGAACTTCATTGATCCTATCCTAGTAAGGATCCATAGCCAGCCGACATATTGTGCCTATGTTAAAGAGAAACAGACGGAAAACCTTGGTTCCACGACGTCAAGGAATATTTGGCAAAAGGAGAATACCCAGAGCATGCAAATCATACTTAGAAACGCACGCTTCGGAGGCTGTCCAACAATTTCTTCCACAGCGGGGGGAACCCTATACAGAAGAACTCCTGATTTAGGATTACTGAGGTGTGTCGACGCAAAAGAAGCCTCCAAGCTACTTGAGGAAATACATACTAAGACCTGCGACCCGCATATGAACGACTTTGTCTTGGCCAAGAAGATACTTAGGGCTGGATATTTCTGGATGACCATGAGACAGATTGCATCCAGTATGTCCGAAAATGCTACCAATGTCAAGTACATGCAGATATGATAAAAGTGCCGCCAAATGAGCTTAATGCAACAAGCTCACCTTGGCCATTTAGGTCTTGGGGAATGGATGTCATTGGTTCAATCGAGCCCACCGGCTCAAATGAGCATCGGTTCATCTTGGTGGCTATTGATTACTTCACCAAATAGGTCGAAGAAGCATCTTACAAAGAAGTGACTGAGAAAGTTGTGGAGGATTTTATCCGCGATCGGATTTTTTGCCGATTTGGAGTTCCAGAGTCTATCATCACTGACAATGCTGCCAAATCAACAGTGATTTGATGAAGACCATGTGTGAGACTTTCAAAATCAAGCACAAGAATTCCATATCATATAGACCTCAGATGAATGGAGCTGTAGAAGCCGCCAACAAGAATATCAAGAAGATACTGAGGAAAATGGTGGAAAATCATAAACAATGGCATGATAAGCTACCATTCGCTTTATTGGGATACCGTACCACAGTCCGCACATCAACCGGGGCAACTCCCTACTTGCTGGTTTATGGTATTGAAGCTGTTATTCTTGCCCAAGTGGAGATTTTGTAACGACCCAGCCGGTCGTTTTGTGTGTTGCGACTCCGTTCCTGTAAATGACTCTTTCCATAGCGGCTACACGTGCCTTATGATTTGTGGGGGGCAGGTAGTTCGAGATTCAGAAGTGATTTGGCCAGTTCAGGAACAGTTGGTTCCTGAAGGCTAGCCTATTTGGCTAATTTTGGTTCCGAGCAGCATTTTGAGTAAACGACCTCGGAATCGAGTGCTGACAGCTCCAGCAGCTCCGGATGATGATTTCGGACTTGGGCATATGTTCGCCTCGGGTTTCTGATGACCCGGGAGTATTTCGGCACCTGAATTGGAATTCAG
>ML268539.1:667-81930 GCA_005239495.1 Nicotiana undulata | reverse complement strand
CCTCTTGCAGAGTTTGCTTATAATAACAGCTATCAGTCCAGCATTCAGATGGCGCCATTTGAGACTTTATATGGTAGGCGGTGCAGGTCTCCAGTTTGATGGTTCGAGTCGGGCGAGGCCCGATTGTTGGGTACGGATTTTGTTCAGGATGCCTTGGACAAGGTGAAGGTGATTCAGGATAGACTTCGCACAGCCCAATCCAGACAGAAGAGTTATGCGGACCGGAGAGTTCGTGATTTATCATTCATGGCTGCTGATCGGGTTTTGCTTCGGGTATCGCCGATGAAGGGCGTCATGAGATTTGGGAAGAAGGGTAAGCTGAGTCTGAGGTTCATTGGCCCTTTTGAGATATTGCAGCAGGTTGGGGAGGTTGTTATGAGTTGGCCTTGCCTCCCAACCTAGCAGGTGTTCATCTGGTATTCCATGTGTCCATGCTACGGAAGTATCACGGTGACCCAACTCATGTGTTGGATTTCAGCTCAATCCAGTTGGACAATGATCTATCATATGTTGAGGAGCCTGTGGCCATTTTGGACAGGCAGGTTAGAAAGCTCAGATCGAAGGATATTACTTCAGTCAAGGTGCAGTGGAGAGGTCATCCGGTCGAGGAGGCGACTTGCGAGACCGAGCAGGATATGCGGAGTCAGTACCCTCACCTATTCACAGCTTCAGGTATGTTTCTATACTCGTTCGAGGACGAACGATTTTCTTAAGAGGGGGATAATGTAACGACCTGGCTGGTCGTTTTGGAGAGTTAGCGCCCCGATCCCCTGATAACTGTTCCTCCCATGTCTTCTTAGGTTAATGGAATGAGTCGGAGCATTGAGTGATAAAAATTGGAGTGTTTTTGGACATATAGTCCTTTAAGGTGAGCTTTAACCTTAGAAATTGGGCCGGAGTGGGAGCTGTGTGAAGACGGATCCGAAATGGAAATTCGTCGACTCCGTTAGCTCCGTTGAGTGATTTCGGGGTTGGGTGCGTGTTCGGAATGTGTTTTTGAGGCCAGACGTAGATTTAGGCGTGAATTGGCGAAAATTAGAATTTCGACGATTTCGGCTGATAGGTAAGATTTTGATATCGGACTCGGAATGGAATTCTGAAAGTGACAGCAAGTCCGGAATGTCATTTATGACTTGTGTGCAAAATTTGAGGTCATTCGGACGAATTTAGACAGTTAGGCGTCGGGGGTGAATTCTTGAAAATCCCTATGATTCTTAGGCTTGAATCTATGCATTTTTGGGTATTTTGATTTTATGGGACGTGTTTTTAAGGCTCGACTAAGTTGGAATGAGGTATTAGGGTCAGTTGGTGGTTTTGGTTGAAGTCCCGGGGGCCTCGGGGTTGTTCCGGATGCTTAATGGAAGAATTTTGGACTTGGTAAATTGTTGAACCAGGCTCCTTCTTGTGTTTCTGCACCCGCGATGGAAATTCCGCAGGTGCGAGCTCGTAAGAGCGGCCCCCCTAGCCGCAGGTGCGAGGTTGGGACAGGCCTTCCCAGTCTCCGCAGGTGCGATAGGGTTTCCGCTGGCGCGGAGCCGCACCAGCGACAAAAGGCCCGCAGGCGCGACCTTTGTCAACCTTAAGTGAATCCCGCACCTGCGATGCCTTTTTCCGCAGGTGCAGTACCGCAGGTGCGCTGAAAGGGACCGCAGGCGCGGAAATCCCTGTTAGTATTCCAAAAATCCGAGGGTTATGTTATTTCACCATTTTTGAGTCTTGGGAACTCGGGAGAGGCGATCTTTGAGAGGATTTTCACCTGGGTAATCGAGGTAAGTGATTACTATACACCATAGGTTAATTCCCATGTTCCTAATCTTAAATTCCACCCTTAAATTGGAGATTTTTGAGTTGAAATTGGGGAAAATTGAAAGAAACTTCCTAGACCGATAGTCAGTTGTACGCCAAGTTTTCTAAGTGCGAGTTCTGGTTGAGTTATGTGGCATTCTTGGGTCACGTTGTGTCGGCATAGGGTATCCAGGTGAATCCCAAGAAGATTTCAGAAGTTAGAGATTGGCCTAGGCCCACTTCAGCTTCAGAGATTCGGAGTTTCTTAGGCTTAGCAGGTTACTATCGTCGATTTGTGGAGGGTTTTTCATCTATCGCAACCCCGATCACTAGGTTAATCCAGAAGGGTGCTCAGTTCAGGTGGTCTGATGAGTATGAGGCGAGCTTTCAGAAGCTCAAGACAGGCTTGACCACGACACCAATGTTAGTATTGCCCTTAGGTACGGGACCGTATACCGTGTATTGTGATGCTTCACGGGTTGGGCTTGGTGTAGTGTTGATGCAGGACGACAATGTTATAGCCTATGCTTCTCGTCAGTTGAAGATTCATGAGAAGAACTATCCCGTCCATGATTTGGAGCTTGCAGCTATTGTTCACGCTTTGATGATTTGGAGGCACTATCTGTACGGAGTGTCATGTGAGGTGTTCACGGGCCATAAGAGCTTGCAGTATCTGTTCGGACAGAAGGAGTTAAACATGAGGTAGAGGAGATGGTTAGAGTTGTCGAAGGATTATGATATTACCATCCTCTATCATCCGAGGAAGGACAATGTGGTGGCCGATGCTTTGAATCGGAAGTCAGTTAATATGGAGAGCCTTGCCTATTTATCAGTCGGAGAGCGACCGTTTGCTTTGGATGTTCAGGCTTTAGCCAACCGATTCATGAGATTGGAGGTTTCTGAGACTGGCAGTGTTTTGGCTCATACCATGGCCCGTTCTTCATTGTATGACCGTATTCAGGCAAGGCAGTATGATGATCGTCATTTATGTATTCTCAGAGATACGGTTTGGCACGGACGTGCCAAGAAGGTCACAGTTGATGCTGAGGGAGTTTTGAGGATGCAGGGTCGTATTTGTGTACCCGATATTGATGGCATTTGTGAGTTGATATTGCAGGAGGCCCATAGTTCCCAGTATTCCATTCATCTGGGCGCAACAAAGATGTACCAGGACTTGCGGCAACATTATTGGTGGCGTAGAATGAAGAAGGATATTGTAGCTTATGTAGCTCGGTGCTTGAATTTTAAGCAGGTTAAGTATGAGCACCAGAGACCCGGTGGCTTGATGCAGCATATTCAGCTTCCTGAGTGGAAATGGGAGCGTATCACCATGGACTTTGTAGTTGAGCTCCCACGGACTCAGAGGATGTTTGATGCGGTTTGGGTTGTCGTGGATAAGCTGACCAAGTCAGCGCACTTCATTCCGATATCAGTTTCATATTCAGCGGAGAAGTTGGCAAAGATATATATGAGAGAGATTGTTCGATTCCATGGTGTTCCCTTATCCATTATATCAGACAGAGGTACTCACTTTACCTCCCATTTCTAGAGAGTATTTCAGCGAGAGTTGGGCACACACATTGATTTGAGCACGACATTTCATCCTTAGACAGACGGACAATCCGAGCGTACTATTAAGATTTTGGAGGATATGTTGCGGGCTTGTGTCACTGACTTTGGTGGTTCATGGGACCAATTTTTGTCGTTATCTGAGTTTGCCTACAACAACAACTATTAGTCGAGCATCCAGATGGCTCCTTACAAGGTGTTGTATGGTAGACGGTGTCGGTCTCCAGTTGGATGGTTTGAGCCGAGAGAGGCTAGATTGTTGGGTTCTAAGTTAGTGGAGGATGCCTTGGACAAGGTGAAGATTATTCAGGATAGACTTCGTACAGCTCAGTCCAGGCAAAATAGTTATGCGGATCACAAAGTTCGAGATTTGGATTTCATAATAGGAGATCAGGTGTTTCTTAGAGTGTCGCCTATGAAGGGCGTGATGAGGTTCGGGAAGAGGGGCAAGTATAGCCCTAGGTACATTGGTCCATTTGAGATTTTGGATAAGGTAGGAGAGGTGGCCTACAGACTTGCCTTGCCACCGTGTGATGACCCAAAAGGTCATCATATGTTAATTTAGCTAAATCTGTGTTCCGAGGCCCCGAAAGCCTCCGTTAATCTTACCTCGATATGCGTGCGTAGCTTGGGCGTGTAGCTGGGAAGCTTTTATGTGAAAACTTGATGAAAAATTGAAATTATAGTATTAATTTAATACAGTTGACTTTGGTCAACATTTTTTGGTAAACGGACCCGAACCCATGATTCGATGGTCCCGTAGGGTCCGTAGAAAAAATGGGACTTGGGCGTATGCCTGGAATCGAATTCTGAGGTCCCAAGCTCGAGAAATGAAATTTTAAAGAAAATTATTTTCTAAAAAATATAAAGGTTTTTGAAAATGAATTTTGATGTGAAAACCGTGTTACCGGGCCCGTATTATGGTTCCGGAGCCCGGAACAGGTTTAATATATGTTATGTGAGTTATCTGTGAAATTTGGTGTAAAACGGAATTGAAATGACGTGTTTCGGATCAAAATCGGAATAATTGAACCTTATGAAGTTTTTAAGAAAATTCTATGAGTTTTGAGGTTTAATTTATTGATTTTGATGTTAATTTGGCGTTTTAATCACTCGAATAAGTCCATAAGATGTTTTGGGATTTGTGTGTATATTTGGGTTTGAGCCCCGAGGGCTCGGGGGTGTTTCGGGTAGGTATTCGGGGTGTTTTAACTCATGAAAACATTGTTGGTGCACCCATTTCTGGTGTGCCCGCACCTGCGAGCCTAAGGCCGCAGGTGCGAGACCGTAGGCGCGACGCCAAGTCCGCAAGTGCGGTCCCTTTCGCAGGCGCGGTCCCTCTCGCAGGCGTGGACAAATCTCCGCATGAGCAGACCCATTTCCGCAGGTGCGGCCCCCTATGGGCCTGACCCAATTCCGCAGGTGCGACCTTTTCCCTGCACCTGCGAGATCGCAGGTGCGATCCATGTACCGCGGGTGCGAGAGTCGAACAGTGATTTTTTTAAAAACAATTTCAGACGTTCTTTCTCTCACTTTTTCTCAAAAATAGAAGACCTAGGGCGATTTTCTCAAAAGATTTTCTTCCCAACTCGTAGGTAATTGCTCACTAACTGATTTTCGTTCAACTTTCTAAGGTTTTTCATCAATTATCACCAAAAATCCTAGGGTTTTAAAGGTAGGAATAAGGGGTTTTGGGTGGAGTTAGGGCTTATGAGATTTTGGGTAATTCGACCTCAATTTGGGGTCGGATTTCAAGACAAATCATATATTTGAACTCGTAGGGGAATGGGTGATCGGGTTTTGGTCCGAGCCTCGTGTTTTCAAGACAAATCATATATTGGAAAATTTTGAAGAATGCTAGGAATTGTATATTTAGGCTATGAGATTCTATTAATGAGTCATTATTGATGTTATTAAGTTAATTATGTTTAGATATCGTTGTTTTGGAGTTGAATTACAAAGGAAAGGCGGTGTTAGAGGCTTGAATTGCTATTTTTGGACCCGAGGTAAGTGTCTTGCCTAGCTTTGGTGAGGCAATAGGTATTGTGTGCTATGTGCTATGTGTTTATCATGTTAATTGCATAGGTGAGGTGACGAGTATCTATGCGTTGTGTGTCAAGCATGCTCGTGAGTCTATGTTTGATGAAATTCTTGTTATTACTTCCATATTCATTATACTGTGAAATTGTCTCTACTTGAAAGTTGAATGTTGTTGCAAGCCCTTGCTGATAAACTTGTGATGAGAATGGTTCGATTGAGAGCCCAATTGTAAAGGATATATCTAAAAATAGTGGTTATAGCTGAGACCCTTGCCGGGCAATTGTTATGATATTGACTAAGAGTATTCCCCTTGACGGGTGATTATGACTTGTGTTTTCCACTATGTTGCATCCCTTGCCATTTTGATAATTGTCATTGTTATGGTGAGGAAGAGTGTAAAAGCACGAAGGGTGATGTCGTGCACGATTTACATTGATTACATCGTATATTGCATAGTGAGGAAGAGAGTAAAAGCACGAAGGGTGATGTCGTGCACGATTTACATTGATTACATCGTATATTGCATAGTGAGGAAGAGAGTAAAAGCACGAAGGGTGATGTCGTGCACGATTTACATTGATTACATCGTATATTGCATAGTGAGGAAGAGAGTAAAAGCACGAAGGGTGATGTCGTGCCATGATTGATATTGATTACATCATATATTGCATAATGAGGAACAAAGTAAAAGCATGAAAGGTGATGCAGTGCCATGATTCATATCGTTTTACATTGCATATCGCATCGTGAAGAAAAGAGTAAAAGCACGAAGGGTGATGCCGTGCCATTATTTACATTAAGCATTTTTGTTAACTTGCCTTTCTTGTTGCTCCTATATGCTTACTTGACTGGTTCATCACACTTGCTACCCCATTAACTGCTCCCGTATCCCAGGCTTATCTGTTTATTCCTGCTCTTTTCTATGTTATATGTTGTAGAATTGTACAGGTAGATTATCGTTGTCAAGTCTAGCCTCGTCACTACTTCGGTCGAGGTTAGGCTCGGCACTTACTCAGTACATGGGGTTGGTTGTACTGATGCTACACTGGACTTCTTATTGTTGTGCAGATCCTGCGATTAGACCCAGTGGACATCGTTGAGGGAGTATCCTTCAGTCCACCTCAGAGACTTCAAGGTATACCCGCTGGCGTTCGTGGGCCCTGGTGTCTCTCCTATCATTAGTTCTTTATTCTGTCTCGTCTTTCCTCTAGTACTTAGAGATAGTTATGTAATTTCTTTCAGACATTGTATTTAGCACTCCTATAGATAGTTCGTGAGTTCGTGACTCCCGGTTTTGGGCTTATGCGACGTATCGTACTTGTTATTCCACTTAGCCTTGAAATTTTATCCATTTCCGCTGTTAAACATTGTAAACTATTTTTGGTCAATTCTGTTAATTCGGTGTCATCATGTTAGTTTAACTGTACACGTTGGCTTGTCTAGCGGGTTCAACGTTAGACGCAGTCACAGCCTGAAGGTGTGATTTTGGATCGTGACACACTGTGCGATCTCGAAGTGTGCAATGCGATCGCATAGTGTAATTTTTCTTCTTGCAATATTTAACACAGTGCGATCGCGCTTAGGGGATTGCAATCGCATAAGTACTTTTTTCGCTGAATGATTTTTTTCTCTTGGGCATTTTCCCAAACACAAACAAGGCAACTGTGATGACCCAAAAGGTCATCCCATGTATTTCTAGCTAAATTTGTATTCTGAGGTCATGAAAACCTCCTTCTATCTTACCTCAATTTGCGTGCGAAGCCCGGGCGTGTAGCCGAGAAGACGTTATGTGAAAAACTTATAAAAACAATAATGTTGTGTTGAAATTTGAATAAAGTTGACTTTGGTCAACATTTTTCGTAAACAGACCCGGACCCGTGATTTGACAATCCCGGAGGGTCCGTAGGAAAATACGGGACTTGGACGTTTGCCCGGTATCGAATTCCGAGGTCCCAAGTCTGAGAAATGAATTTTTAAAGAAAATTATTTTCTGAAAAATATAAAGGTTTTTGAAAATGAAATTTTATGTGAAACCCGTGGTATCGGGCCCGTATCTTGGTTCTAGAGCCCGGTACACGTTCGATACAATTTATGTGTGTTATCAGTGAAATTTGGTAAGGAACGGACTTAGTTTGACGTGATTCGGATAAAAAATGCAACATTTGGAGTTTAAAGAAGTTTTGAGAAATTTCATGAATTTTGGAGTTTAATTCGATGTTTTTGATGTTATCTTGGTGGTGTAATTACCCGAATCAGTCTGTTGGGTGTTTATGAGGTTGTGTGCATAATTGATTTGGAGCCCCGAGGGCTCAGGTGAGTTTTGAATAGGTGTCGGGGTGTTTTGGAACTCAAAAATCAGGTGTAAAATCTGTTTTTTGGTGTCTGGACGCTTGCCCTATGCGAACGCAATTCCTACGCGGGGAAAGGGGTTGTTAGTGTTGTGCGAACGCATGGGCTAGGGTGCGAACGCGAAGTATAGGATTTTCACTCTACGCGAACGCACCCATGATGCCGCGAACGTGTATAGTATTGGGGAGTTTGATGGTCAGGTAGTATTGAAGCTATGTGAACGCATCCATAAGGATGAGAACGCGGTGGGTAAGTTAATAGCAGATGTGTGAACGCACCAGGGTGGCCGCGAACGCACATCCTAAGAGGGGACCTGGGGGCTGGGTACATCTAACCTTTTGTGAACGCGGTCCCACGCTCGCGAACGCATAGGTTAGGGTAGTTATTAACCCTCCGCGAACAAGGAGAAGAAATTCGCCCAGTTATTTTAAAATGTCCAACACAGAACCAATACGGGATTCTTCACCATATTCATAAACCTCTTCTTCTCCAAACCTCTTAGGCGATTTTTGAAGAATTTCTTCACCATAATCTCTTAGGTAAGTAATCTTTGACTTGTTTTCTTCCATTTTTATCAACATCCACTAGATTGTAGGCCTAAAAACATATTATTATGGGTAGAAAATTAGGGATTTGAGTAGATTAAGGCTTTTTGATTATTTGGGAATTTGACCTCATTCTGGGGTCGGATTTCAAAACAAATTATATATTCGGGCTCGTGGGTGAATGGGTGATCGGGTTTTGGTCCGAACCTCGTGTTTTGACCAAGCAGGCCCGGGGTCGATTTTTGGATATTTAAGAAGAATGTTGGGAATTCTATAATTAAGCCTTGGAATTGAATTCTTTAGCATTTATTGATGTTATTAGGTCAATTATGTCTAGATACGATTGATTTGGAGTCGGGTTCGAAAGGAAAAGCGGTGCTAGAGGCTTGATTTGGATTCTTGGAGTCGAGGTAAGTGTTTGGCCTAACCTTAGCTTGAGGGAATAGGTGTTGAGTCATATGTGCTACGTGTTTATTCCATGTTCAATGTATAGGTGAGGTGACGAGTACCTATGCATTGTTGTCAATCATGCCCGTGAGTCGGTTTTTATGATATATGTGTTTTTCTTCGATATTTACTGTGTTATGAAGTAGATTTCATTTTGGAGGTTATTCAATTGTTGGAAATACTTGGTTGTGAACACTGTTGATTAATTGTTCGGTTGATGATTATTTTTTTAAGTTATACACTTGAGCGAGATTGGTTATAGCTGCGTCCCTTGCCGGGACGGTAATATCTCTGTTATTGTTCCCTTGCCGGGATGTTGTGACGTATGATTTATGTTGTTGATTTTCCTTGACAAATTGTTGTTCTTGATATTGTTTGGGTGAGGAAGAGTGTAAAGCACGAAGGGTGATGCCATGTATTTATTTATTGCATTGTGAGGATGAGAGTGTAAAGCATGAAGGGTGATGCCGTGTATTTATTTATTGCATTATGAGAGTGAGAGTGTAAAAGCACGAAGGATCATGCCGTGCCGTTTTTATTTAATTATTGCTTTGGTGAGGATGAGAGTAAAAGCACGAAGGGTGATGTCGTGCACTTGTTCGTTCTATGTGGTTACTTCCTGTTGTTATGTTGATACGTGGACTGTTGCTTTGTTATATTATTTAGTATTGTTTCCCCTTGTCCCCAGCATGTTTCTCCCGTTTTTGTACTTAATTGTTTACTTCCTGTCATTATTTTTGTTATATATAATTGAATTGCACAGGTATTTATTAGTTGTCGTGTTCTAGCCTCGTCACTCCTTCGCCGAGGTTAGGCTAGACACTTACTCAGTACATGGGGTCGGTTGTACTGATGCTACACCTGCACTTCTTTATGTTGTGCGGATTACGGTACCAGACCCAGTGGGCATTGATCGAGGGAGTATCCATCAGTCCACAGGCAACACTGAGGTAGTCCTGCAGACATCGTCAGGCCTTGGCGTCACCTCCTATCTCATGCCTTTTTCTGTCTTTTCTTTGTATTTATGAGACAGTTGTACTTGCTTATTCAGACCTTTATTTTTAGTATTCTTAGACAGTCCGTGAAGTTGTGATACCAGTTCTGGGGGTTTGTATCAAGGATTTTGTAATGATATTTACCCGAGTTGTTAGATTTCATATCTTCCGCACTTTTATTTATATTTGTTCTCGTATATCACTTTTCGCTTAAATGCTAATTAGTAGGGAAATAAGTTATATTAACCGGAACGTTGGCTTGTCTAGCGGGTTCAACATTAGACGCCATCACGGTCTCGGCGGTGGGATTTCGGGTCGTGACAAGTTGGTATCAGAGCACTAGGTTGCTTAGGTCTCACAATTCATGGTCAAACTTGGTAGGTTCTGAGGGATCGATACGCAGACGTGTGTACTTATCCTCCAGAGGCTGAAAAGTTAGGAATAACTTCACATCTTTTCTTCTCTGTCGTGCGATTTGAGTTCTAAATGCTAACTGAGTTTCTATTCTATTCTCTCGCAGATGGCGAGAACGCGTGCTTCCTCATCGACCGATCAGCATCCCGATCCTCCTATTGCAACTCATATTCGACGCCGAGGCCGTGCTAGAGGCCGAGGCAGAGCCAGGCCTCAGCCCAGAGCAGCAGCCCTAGTAGAGGATCCCCAGGTAGAGGTTGTTGAGGAGATTCCAACTCGGGCAGTTCCCGTTGTAGCAGCTCAGGTCCCAGAGGGGTTCATTGCCACCCCGGTACTTCAGGACGCTCTGGTTCGCTTAGTGGGCCATATGGAGAGCGTGGCTCAGGACGATCTACTTCCTACTGCACTAGCCGTCTCTCAGGCTGGGGGAGGGGCCCAGACTCCTACTACCCGCACACCAGAGCAGTTAGATTCTTAGTTCTAGACTCCAGCACCTCAGACAGCTGGAGCAGCTCAGCCGGGTATTGTGGCATAGGCAGTCGAGAGAGCAGTTATGTCTGTCGATGCTTTGTGGATATTGGATCGGTTCACCAAGTTATTTCCTACTACTTTTTCTGGTGTACCATAAGAGGATCCCCAGGATTACTTGGACAGTTGCTATGAGGTTCTTCGAAACATGAAGATCGTAGAGACCAATGGGGTTGATTTTTCTATATTCCGTCTTTCTGGTACCGCCAAGACTTGGTGAAGGGACTATTGCTTGACCAGACCAGCTGGGTCTTCGCCTTTGACTTGGGCTCAGTTCTCCGAGTTATTCTTGGGGAAGTTTCTTCCAGTCACCCAGAGAGAGGACTATCGGAGACAGTTTGACCGCCTCCAGCAGGGATCTATGACTGTTACACAGTATGAGACCAGCTTCATCACTTTGGCCCGACATGCTATCATGATACTCCCCACCGATCGAGAAAGGGTGATGAGGTTTATTGAGGTGCTAGCTCAGCCTATTAGACTTTAGATGGCCAGAGAGTCAGGTACTGATATTTCATTTTAGGATGCGGCCAATGTGGCCAGGCGGATTGAGATGGTCTTATCATAAGGCAGTGGTTAGGGGTCTGACAAGAGACCTCGTCATTTCAGCCGATTCAGTGGTGCCTCATCTTGAGGCAAAGATTCTTTTGGCACAGGTGTCGCACCCCCTTTTTCCTCGCAGAGTCCGGGTTTATGACATTTGGTTGAGACAACTCATCCTTTTGGGAAAGGGGTTTGAGTTTTTGAAGAGTCGCCACCTAACGATTTTGAGGTGCGTTAGGGCACCTAAGGGGTTCATTTATAAGTATGTTTGGTAACCAAAGATGAGTAAGGGCTTGAAATTATCCTAAGGAGAAGGTGTTAGGAACCACTCAGGATCCACAAATGTGGTTCCCAGCCAAACAACTTTACTGTAAATTTGTACAGTTTTAGCAAACAATCAAGTAGGGCTCAAGTAATATGGGATTTAAATCTAAGTACACAGATGTTTTGAAAACAATTAATGAAAAGTTAGATTTTGAAAAGAATTATATCTATGTACGTGAAAGTAAAAAATGTCCTAGGTTTTTACAATATGGATAACTTCAGTGCAATACCCGGTATGACACTCCTCGAAGAGGGGCTACACGTGGTATTAGTGCACCGGTCATCATATCCATATTCTACCCTTCCCACCCCGTGAAGGTAATTAAAACGCATGTTGGTCACGACATCTATTGCATGATGTTACCCGTCCCTTCCTATCAGTCCCGGAGGAATTTAGGACTTCTATCCTAGAAAACGGAGGTTCTAGGCAGACCCTTAAGTTTTAAGGTGAAAAATACTAGGGCGACATATAATAAACAAGTAGGACTGCAAATAAAGGAGAGCATGGAAAGCAGGTAATGTCTCAAGTATACCTCCTCACATATTGCACATAAACAACATGTCTCATACACAAATTAAGGTTTGTATTAAGTTCTAAGCATGGTGTGTAAGTGATAATAGCAGAATCAGATTTATTACATAACTCAGATAGGAAGTCCTAATCAGGCTTTGCCTACTGATTTTAATATGTTGATAGTTAAACATAATCACACAGAAAGGTCTGGTTTTATTTCTTACACTTGGTTACCTAAGGCTTGCCTAGGTGAAAATAACATGTAGCAATATTCATAGTTGATAACAACTTCAGGTCGTATACCTAATAACAGGCAATGCTAAGTGTTGTAGATAGACTGAATTTACCAGTTAGTAGAACATGAGGAATGTTTGAGACATGCGTATTTAAACTAGATGTGATTGAATAAGTATGACCCTACAACATGATCTCTAATGCAGCATGATGCAAAACAACTTAAACAGGATTTCTAGATGCACATTAAGTTATGCATAGTTTCGAGATAGGCAGGAATAACAGTTTTAATCGTTGTTTACCTAAAGCAGGGCCTCTACTTATATAGAATGGTTGTAGCATGGTGAGTGCATGAATAACAGCTAGTGTTGATTTATTTATCCTAAGGCGGGATTATATTTCATAACATGTTGACAGAATCACATGATAGTAATTTTGTTTCTATTATTAAACCTATAATCAGGATTTCTAAGTGACGTTTAAGAACAGGTAGACATGAGCAGGATATCATGATAGCCATTTTTGTTGTTGTTATTCACCCTATAGATAGGATTTCTAAGCGTATGAGATGCTGAATACCATAAATCCTAAGTAACATGATATGCATGGCATGCTTGGCATGTTGTACCTAAACATGGTTGCTATTGCACATATAGAAAAAGTAAACCTAGAAACAGGATCTCTACCCTTTACTTATACTACAACATGCATATCCCCACTCATTTTCACTATCCAACCCCAGAATCGTTCTTTTACAAATAATTATTACAAGCCTCTGAATATGGATTACATAACTAATAATAAGAAAAGAAGAAGTTAACTATAGCGAGCCTTCATAATAGGCCCAAATATCTACGTCCTCATTGCCAAGTGTTATTTCACAACCTTTCATAATCCGGGTATGTCAGAGTTCCCTAAGGACCTCAAGGGATCCCGGGTAGTGCTCACACCCAGATTTCATAGCCAAGATGGAGTACGTGCAGTGTAGAAGGGCCAGCTCTTGTGTGTCAAAGTTCAGAGGGAGCTCAAGGGCCCAAAGCAATGCTCACACAAGAGGGACAGAACCTAATGTCTAAGAGTATAGTGAATGTGCTCATAGCTTGAGGAATTCAAGAGAACAATTTTGAAACAGTTTTGAAAAGTGGAGGGACTAAGTGAAAAACAGCTTTTCGCAACAAATGTTGAACTAATGAAAATAGTTTTGGAGAAATGCCAATCTCAAACAAAAGTAAATCCATCATCACATAAAGGACCCAAGATGGTCCAACAATCACAAAAAGAGGTGAGAGGGTTTGAGGGACAAATACAGAGCCTGTGTAGCAGACAGAAGCACATATAGACATGCGATCAGAAGTTCCTAAGGGTTTAAGGGGGCCAGGGATATAGCAAAATATCAGAACATATCAATACCAAACAACTGAGACCATGATTGAACTAATGTATTAGGCATGGAGATTCACATAAGGAACAAATGCTAAGTATACAGAGACATATTGGTCATTTATAAGTAAAGCGAAACTAAACATGTAGAAGAGATTCAGAACTCTAATTGCATGTTGAACAACAAAACAGTAAGTAAAAGCAATCTCAGAAATACAGGGAATTGAACTAGTAATAGAAACATATTGGTTTGAGGACTGAAGTCTAAATTAGAACATACCAGTATAATGGAGAAAACAGTAACACAGATCAGAAGTTAAGAGATGCACAATAGTTAGCCTTGGCTTGTAACTGGCTAACTCAGAGTAGTAGCAAGTAGCACAGAAGAGAGAATAGAGAGAAAGTTTAGTTGTGTGAGAGAGAGAGTGCACAGATTAACCAGTGATTGTGGGACTGAGTATCAATCAGTACACAATTAGTACAAGTATCCCCATAATTAAGGGAATCATTCAAACGGTGAGTAATAAATAAGGAAAGACCATATATAGCTTAGAAGAATGTAAAATAGTGTAAGTATAACAGGCAATTAGGTATCCTTGAATTGAAGGTTAACTCAAACGGCTAGTAGGTGAACACAATTAAGGAAAGTTATTATGCACATGACATATAAAGAAACAATTTCAAACCAAATCAAGTAGACAATTGAGACTAGGTTCAGAAGATATCAATTAAGAAAATAATATCAATTAACAGTAAATGAATGAGGTAAAAAAAATAAGCTAAAGGTTGGGAATCAGTAAGAATATCCCATGGGGAATTAGCAAGACTTTCGAATCATAGTGAATCAAGGATTCTAATAACACTAGCTAACATAGATTCCAATGTAGGAATGGAATGAACCCATTATAAGTCAGGAAATAATTAAGTAACAAATTGTAGAGAATCAAGGATTCGAACAAGCATAGTACAAATTGAAGGGAATTAACACGAATTAATACAGATGCTAGGCAAGAAATCAGAAACCCTAGCACATAAAATTAAGGGGTCATAGTGTTACAGAGTGAACAATGAGAGAAACAGGAAAGGAAGAGAAAATCAAAGACGAATAACACAGGGTAAAGATATCAATGAGTCGCAGGACTCTTGAAACACAAACACATATGCAAACACATAGGCAAATCAGTAGTTTTAGGGTTTAGATATAAAGTTAGGGTTTTCTTCATAACGAGCCAGATAAGGAGAAAAACTTAAACAAATCACTAAAACATAGTAGAGACTCTAGGAAGATGCTGAAAAACCATGGGAAAAGTTATTAAAAAACAGGGTCACAAAACCCTAGTTGAAACGAAGAGTTGTTTTAGAAAAATCAGAGAACCTTTGAGAAAACAACAAAATAGCTTAAAGTATACACAAATCTATCATAGATAATAAAGAAATCAGAAAACCTTAGGGGTTAGGGTTTCAGAGAACCAAGAGTAACAAGAAAAACCTTAAAGATGTCGCCGACTTTAGCCGGAAAAGTCATAGCTCTTACTCAGACGGCCGGAGGTGGCCGGAAAATGGCATGAGGGACCATGGGGGAGTTGAACTCCTCCAGGTTCACCTGCGGGCCTCGGGGTATCATTATACCGGCATGGGATGAAGCAAGGGCCAAGAGATGATGAGAGGCCATGGTTTTTGGCGGGGAGAGTGGCCTGAGGAGATGGACAGACTTCATCGGAGAAGAGNGGGTAGTCATTAGGGGTTATTAATGGAAAGGGTGAATTTGGGACGTTGATTTGAAATAATCAACGACTCAGATTGGAATAGGGATTGGGTCGGGTAATTTTGGAATTGGGCTTGGGTAGTTTGGGCTAGTTAATTGGGTTGGGGTCCGGGTGAAATTAGGCTAGAATTGGAATTAAAGGTGGCTAATAGTTAAATACCCGTTAAAAATAGATAAATAATTAATAAAAATAGCTAATAATTATATAAAATGAAATTAATGCTAAATAAGTGAAATTAAAGTAATTAACTAATATTAAAATTATACAATGATTAATTATTGAATTAAAATGGTATAAAATGTACATTTAGGCTATAACTTCAAAAAATATTGTATTTATAGCTAAATAATGCCAAATTGGCTAATTTGTGAAATATTAAATCCTAATAGGATTAAAGTGATATATTGAGGTAGGAAATATTTTGAAATTATTTATAATGTTATTTATGAATAATTATTTAATATAAAGTACTGAATAAATTGGAAAAGAAATTAATAAAAATATGAAAAATTACGAAAAAATACCTGTCATTATAAAGAGTGATTTTGGAAGGTATATATGCAAATTTAAAATAATTTGGGGAAAAATTGGGTATCAACAGCTGCCTCTCTTTACCCGGGAAGGATGAAAGAGTTGTCGGGTAAAAAGATGATGGCCAATTTTGACCGAGTGAAACAGTTTGAAGAGATTTAGGTTGCACCCTGGTTTCTGAGCTGCCTACATATCCATGGTTTTACAACAATTAGGCCGTATGTAGTTCAGGAGTCATCGGCGAAGCATACCAATGAAGTTCTAGAAGTGCGGGCGCAATGCATGTGACTGGATGAATAAGCGGCTTACGGGGTAGTTAGGAGAACTGGAGCGGGACCGCTCCTGCCAGGATGGCCGTTGCTTGCCGGATTACCTGCAAATAAACAATAAAAGCATATATTGCGTGTAATTTAAACATGATGCAAGTTCCCGTCGGACCATGAATGATGTCTTTGGACGGTTAAGGATGACGTCCTCAGACCATGACGTCCTGGGCTATGAATTGCTTGATGCAGGATTCGCAGGCCATGAAAATGATGTTCTCGGGCCATGAGGATGGTTCCTCCGAACCATGACGCCCTTGAATAATGATATGCAAATGATTAAAAGAGATCCTCAGGCCATGACATGGTGTTCTCGGGCCATGAAGATGGTGCCTTCGAATGATGACGCCTTTGGATAAGTTGGCGATATTTCAGCCCATGAAGATGCAATAGTATGATGCTAACAAGACAAAGCTTAGTCTTGCATATTAAAGGGTAGAGCTTAGCCCTAAAGGAAAGAGAAGTAAATGGTGCTTGAGGCAATAGTTATTCTTGAAAAGTAAATTGGAGGCAGAGCTTAGCCTCAGAAGGGAGAATTGTAGCCTTATGCAATGTAGATGGAGTCAGTGCTTAGTTTCGAAAGGTAGAATGGTAGCCTTATGCAACGATGTAGATATAGGTAGAGCTTAACCTCGAAAGCCAATGGTAGCCTTATATAGATATGCAAATGCAGATGGAGACAACATTTAGTCTCGGAAGGCAGAATGGTAGTCTTATGCAACGATGTAGATGGAGGTAGAGCTTCACCTCAGAAGGCAGAATGGTAGCCTTATGCAGAGATGCAAATGCAGATGGAGACAACGTTTATTCTCGAAAGGCAGAAAGGTAGCCTTATGCAAGTTGGAAGGCATAATGGTAGCCTTATGCAAGTTGGAAGGCAGAATGGTAGCCTTATGCATGTTGGAAGGCAGAATGGTAGCCTTATGCAAAGATGCGAATGCAGATGGAGACATCGTTTAGTCTCGAAAGTCAGAAAGGTAGCCTTATGCAAGAAATAAAACGACAATAGGAATTCTTAGCTGGTGATAAATTGCGGCATTGTGATTGTGGAGCATTATTTGTATTGATAATAGATGTCGGCAAGTGTGATGGTTTCGAGAATTGTGATTCTGAACACGTTCGTTCTTCGTGCGGGCATCGAACTTTGGCATTTGCAATTGCGATGAAATTTGTGACTTCTTAGCGTGTTTATCCTTTGTGCCTGCATCCAAATAAAAATTGTGAGTTTTGTAAAAGGGGGGTTAGTTTGTACCCTCGCTGGCTTTTCTTGACTTGCTGGGCTTGATCTGATGATACTGTCTGTATCATTGGGGTAACGTTACTAAACAAAGTTGTTTCAACAACAAACATGCATGATTTTGTAAAAGTATAGCATAATGTATAAATTTAAAATAATTTTGGGATGAACCGACGCCCGTGACACGGTTCGAGACATTGCAACCTCTCCTACTACAGAATATTGAGGGTCCTCCTAAAACTTCTGCCCCCGTTTGATGGGTGAATGCTTCTGACTGTTGCTCGTGCGACGATCGGCTGAACTTGCTTCAGAATTTTTAGGGTCCTCCTCAAAATTCTGCCCCAGTTTCCAATTGCGGGGAAAAAAATGAAATTTTATTGAATTGTGACCGAACCCATAGGGCTGCCTATGTATCCCCTCTTAAACGGGAATCAAGTGAGGCGTAGTTCAAATTTACATCATTGATAAAAGCATAAGGATTACACATAGTAACATTTGACTGCATCTGAATTGATTTGTTATGGCCAGACTTCTCCGTCCATTTCTGCAAGTATAAGTGCTCCTCATGTCAGCACTCGGTGGACCATGTATGGGCCTTGCCAGTTGGGAGAGAACTTCCCTTTGGCTTCATCTTGATGTGGAAAGATCTTCTTTAATACCAGCTGCCCTGGTGTGAACTGTCTCGGCTTGACTTTCTTGTTGAAGTCTCTGGACCTTCTGTTCTGATAGAGTTGACCATGACAGACTGCATTCATTCTCTTTCCGTCTATGAGCGCTAGTTGCTCATAACTGTTCTTTACCCATTCTGTGTCGCTGAGCTCAGCTTATTGTATGATTCTTAAGGAGGTAATTTCTACTTCAGCGGGAATGACGACTTCTGTACCATAAACCAGCATGTAGGAGGTTTCTCCGGTCGATGTGCGGACCGTGGTGCGATATCCCGATAGAGCAAATGATAACTTCTCGTGCCACTGCTTGTGCTTTTCTATCATCTTCCTTAGTATCTTCTTGATGTTTTTGTTGGCGGCCTCTACATCTCCATTCTTTTGAGGTCGATAGGCTATGCAATTCTTGTGTTTGATCTTGAAAGTTTCACACATGGCTTTCATCAAGTCGCTGTTGTGATTGGAACCATTGTTGGTGATGACTCACTCTGAAACTCCGAACTGGAGCAAACGATGCGGTTGCAGAAAAAGTCGATCACGACTTTCTTAGTAACTGCTTTGTAGGAGGCTGCTTCGACCCTTTTAGTGAAGTAATCAATGGCTACCAGAATGAACCTGTGTCCGTTGGAGGCAGCCAGCTCGATTGGAGGTACCTTTATCATATCTGCGTGTATCTGACAGCGGCGGCATTTTCAGACATACTGGATGCAGTATGTTTCCATAGCCATCCAAAAATAACCATCTCGGAGTATCTTCTTTGCCAAAATAAAACCGTTCATATGTGGACCGCAGGTCCCAGCATGAATTTCCTCTAGTAGTTTTGATGCTTACTTTGCGTCGACACATCTTAATTATCCCAAATCAGGAGTCCTCCTATACAGGATTCCTCCGATGTGAAAGAATTTGTTGGATAGTCTCCGAAGTGTGCGTTTCAGAGTGGGATTCGCAAGCTCTGGGTACTCTCCTTTTGCCAAATACTCCTTGATATCATGAAACCAAGGCTTTCCGTCTGCTTCTTCTTCGACATAGGCACAATAAGTTTGCTGATTTTGGATCTTTACGGGAATAGGATCAATGAAATTCTTGTCTGGATGATGGATCATTGAGGATAAAGTAGCCAATGCATCGGCGAACTCATTTTGAATTCTACGAACGTGCCGAAAATCTATCTTCGTGAACCTCTTTCTCAATTCCTGCACGTGATGCAGATACGAAAATATCTTAGAATTCTTGGTTGCCCATTCTCCTTGTACCTGATGTACCAGTAGGTCTGAATCACCAATCACTAACAGATCTTGAACGTTCATGTCAATGGCCATGTTGAGCCCCAAGATGCAGGCCTCATATTCAGCCATGTTGTTGGTGCGGGGGAACCTGAGTTTGGCAGATACCGAATAATGCTGACCGGTTTCTGATATTAGGACTGCTCCAATGCTGACTCCTTTGAAGTTTGCTGCTCCATCAAAGAACATTCTCCAACAATCATAGGATTCTGCAATGTCTTCTCCTATGAATGATACCTCTTCATCAGGAAAATACGTTTTCATAGGTTCGTATTCTCCGTCCACGGGGTTCTCAACAAGGTGGTCTTCCAGTGCTTGTCCCTTGACCGCTTTCTGAGTCAAGGCCAGTGGGCATGGGCTTCTAAAAGATGTACTTCAATGGGTCCATTCTTGATATGAGATATGTCGTATAGGCATAGAAGTAATGGCTTAGCTTATGAGCGACCCAAGTCAAAGCACATAGGTGCGTTCCAATAGAGAATACTGGGCCTCATACAGAGTGAACTTCTTGCTGAGATAATAAATAGCTTGCTCCGTCCTTTTTGTTTCGTCGTGCTGCCCTAGAACGTAACCGAATGCTCCATCTAATAACACAAGGTAGAGTAACATAGGTCTACCTGGATCAGGCGGTACCAAGACTGGTGATGTTGACAAGTACTCCTTAATTCTGTCAAAAGCCTTCTGGCAATCAGCGTTCCATTTGGTTGTAGCATCCTTCTTTAGCATTTTGAAGATTGGCTCACATATAACTGTGGGTTGTGCTATAAACCGACTGATGTAGTTAAGCCTTCCCAAGAAACTCATTACATCTTTCTTGTTCCTTGGCGGTGGTAATTCTTGAACGGATTTGACCTTTGACGGATCTAGCTCTATTCCTCGGCAGCTGACAATGAACCCAAGCAGTTTACCGGCAGGCACCCCGAATGAACACTTCGTGGGATTCAGCTTCAAATTGTATTTCCGCAACCTATTGAAGAACTTTCTCAAGTATGCTATGTGATTAGTGGCTTTCTTGGATTTGATAATAACATCATCCACGTATACCTCAATCTCCTTGTGTATCATATCGTGGAAGATAGTAGTCATAGCTCTCATATAGGTGGCTCCTCTTCTAAAGGGGGTCTGACCTTAGCAGCTTCGGACCTCCAGCGAGTAGCATACTCGCGAAATGTCTCCGTAGGCTTCTTCTTCAAATTCTGGATGTAAAAAACGTTTGGTGCGTTCTCTGTATTAAATCTTAATCTATCCAGAAAGTAAGATGACATGCTCACCCAGTTTGGCCACTTCTTGGGATCTTGGCTAATGTACCACGGCAATGCATCTCCTTTCAAGCTCCTCATGAACAGCTTCATACAGATCCTTTCATTCTTCCCTACGCCAACCAGTTTGTCACAATAAGTCCTTAGATGGACCCTTGGGTCACCTGTACCATCAAATATTTCGAACTTCGGAGGTTTGTACCCCTCAGGCAGTTCGACATCAGGTTGTATGCAGAGGTCCTCATAATTCAACCCTTCGACTCCTTTGATTCCCTCAACGCCTTGAACTCGGTTGGTCAGCTTCCTAAGTTCCTCGGCCAAGTTTTCATCAGACTCAGGTGTGTATGGTATAGGTGTAGTGGAGTGAGGCATGGTCTCCACGTAGATAGGATTGTTGCAGTGGCATGACGCATGAGTGTGGAAATGATCGTTTGTGGAGTCTTGAGGCTCTGGGATAAGTAGTGGAGTGTTATTTTGGGTATGGCAGGTGTTGCATTGGTTCTTTGGTGGAATAGCATGATGGTGAGGTGCGGGATAATTCTGCTATTTTGGGACATTCTGAGGAGGTGTAGGGTCTTGAGTGTTGGGAAAGTGAACGTCTAGGATGTTGAGAGAGAATGATAGGTTGGCCAGATTTCGAACCTGAGCAAGCTCTTCTTGGAATTTCAATAACGTCTGTTCAAGTGGCGACATATTCTCATTAGGAACCCGAATACCTTGGCCATCAGCGGCCTCTACCCATTCAGCTATGATCTCCTTCCTAATGTTGTTTAAATCTTCCATTTTATTCTTGCCTTTGTTCTAGCTTTTGGGAGAACTAGGAGGAGGAGTGGGTGGAGGACCCCTGGATCTTGTGAGATAAGCTGACGATGCCAGAGTGCACGAACTAACCTTTGGGGAGGGGAATAAATAAAAGAAACAAAATTAAAACAAAAAGTAGCCAAGTCAGTGAGGATTATGAAAAAGTATCAGTATTTAAACACATAGTGCGGGAATGTAAAGAGCGTCATAATTTGGGGACCTCTTTTGTGCCCGAGGTAGGCATAGCGACAAATTGATTTGGAGAACTTAAATTCTAAATGCCTTATTTCATTGATAAAAAATAGACGAATACCAAAACGACACTAAATGAACAAGAAATAAAGGTCACTAATGGCCATTGGCCTTATTACATCGATAAAGCAAAAGAAAGACATTCCTAGACACTTGGTCCTAGAAGGACCTTCCCCAGACTTGGTATTCTTGCTCCCCTCAAAGAGCTTCCCCAACTCGCGAAGTCCCAGCAACAGGTATGCTCTGGCTAGATGTCCACATTCGGTCCCTTCAGCCTTTTGACAGTCTTCAACCCATTTGAGGAAGTTTTCCTCCAGCTCGACTATGCCTCGCTCCAAGTATCCCAACCTCTTGTTGGTGCTAATAGCCATATTCCATTCCTCAATCAGCTTCTTTTTGGACTCATGTATCTCGCGGTGTTCGCTCTCGCACTCCCGGATCCTTTTGTGCAGCTGGTTGTATTTGACTTGTGCCTCGGCTTTTTCATCTATAACCCTGTGGCCTTGAACGAACCCTAGCTTGCCCAGACCGTCCCAATTTTCTTCCAACCAACAAGAATAGAAAGTGGTACAACCGGCATGATATCTGTCTGGCTCGATGGTGTCTTTCTCCAGTACAATTTTGCAGTGCCACATGTGCTGGGCCTGGCACTTGTGAGGACTATGCTCGGAGATGGATCATCTTGTCGATCCTGGGTATGACTTGCTTCCTACCTACTTGCATCATAACTCGAAGAGGGATGTAAGGCTACGTTCCTCTTAAACCAATCAGTATCAGGAACGGTACATCTCGGGACCGGGCAATGAACTCCTCTGTCAGAAACCACTCGAACATCCATTGGACTTGTTCTTCAGTCAGATTATCAAAGAGCTCAACCCATCCTTTGGCATTCTCAAGATGAGCAAACATGTCGGGGATGTAATTCATTCGCTTTGGATGGTGGAAGGTAATGTGGTCATCCCAGACCCTTCGATGAATTTCTTGTCGGTATTCGCCCTTTTGGAGATGTTTCATGAGCCAAAGCTGAAGTAGTAGCTTGCAGCCTTCGAAGTGTCTCGCTCCTCGTTGACACTTCTCCAAGGCTCGGTATATGTCTGCAATGATCATGGGTACAATGTTGAATGTATTCCCACCAATACCCTTCATTTGGGTCTTGGTTACCATAGCCAGCCTAGTATGGATTCTCTCTTTCTTCATTGGAAACATGATTAGACCAAGGAAGCAAAACATGAAGACAAATACTCTGTGATGGATATGTCCCAAGGATGTGATAGCAAACTCATCATGGTAGGTACGGTATGATTTTCTGTGACCATACCTTTCGTACAAATAGTCAAAAGATATGTACGATTCCTTTAAGCATACTAGTTACGCATTCTTCTTCAGACCCGTCGTTTTAAGGAAACCTTTGCCTGTGTGATTCTCAGGCATTAGCAACCCTAGGGTTTCCCACACTAGGCCGGCCAGTCCCCCTATCTCCTCTAGCAAAGGTGTCATTTCAATGTCCCCAAAGTGGAACACGGCTCTCTCACAATCCCGAAACAAAGTAGCAGCCTCTATTATCATGTTGTTAGGCTGCATTTCTAGGAGAGATGGTAGATTACCGAAGTATTTTTTGACGAGAGCTTTGTCACTAGAGTGTAGATCTTCCCACCAACTCAGCAGTCTTGGGTGAATATTGGAGACCATGCCGAATCTGGGGACTTCGTGCCTCATATTTATGCAGGGCAAACAAAGTTAGGACCTTACCCCTACCAGACTCGACTATTTAATATCAACAATTAGCATGAAACATTTAGTTCTCCAACTAAATGCACAGAACGTGATGATGTCCGTTTGGGTTTAGGAAATCCAATGGACTTTGGACAAGGCTTTCTTAAAAAGCTATCATGCGGACAACACTTTAGCCTTGATAGGTTTGAGCATGAGGCATGCAACAATATGACAGAGTACGGTTTCTATGGGGTTTTAGACTGGTGCCCTTGAGCGGACAACTCAAGGGGGAAAGGCACGGAACCTTCGATTGCACCGTTGATCGACTAGTTTTACCGCAAATAAGCCTTTCCGAATTTAGGGGGTAATAGTATAGGAAGGGCAGAACCACTCATCAAGCGTTGATATAGTATTTGTTTGGCACGAGTGGAGTATGAATGTTGAGCATGATTATGCAATAATAAGCATTAAAATCAAGTTGTCATGTATTTGCACGTTAGGAAAGTGGTGAATACGAAAGTTATGATTTAAAGAAATTACCAAGGGAAACAAAGAAACATGTCAGTTTTGATTTTGGTAAGGAATAATACTTGAAAGTGATAAACAGTTATTGCATAAAAGGGGAAGAGGAAATGGTGCAAAATCATATTTATTACATAACTCAGAGAGGAAGTCCTAATCAGGCTTTGCCTACTAATTTTAATATGCTGATAGTTAAAAATAATCACACAGAAAGGTCTGGTTTTATTTCATACAGTGGGTTACCTAAGGCTTGCCTAGGTGAAAATAACATGCAGCAGTTTTCATAGTTGATAACAACTTCAGGTCGTATACCTAATAACAGGCAGTGTTAAGTGTTGCAGATAGACTGGATTTGATAGTTTGTAGAACAGGAGGATTGTTTCAGACATGTGTATTTAAACTAGATATGATTGAATAAGTACGACCCTACATCATGATCTCTAATGCAGCATGATGCAAAATAACTTAAACAGGATGTCTAGATGCACATTAAGTTATGCATAGTTTCGAGGTAGGCAGGAATAACAGTTTTAATCGTTGTTTACCTAATGCAAGGCCTCTACGTATATAACATGGTTGTAGCATGGTGAGTGCATGAATAACAACTAGTGTTGATTTATTTATCCAAAGACAGGATTACATTTCATAACATGTTGACAGAATCACATGATTGTAATTTTGTTGCTATTATTAACCATATAATCAGGATTTCTAAATGACGTTTCAGAACAGGTAGACATGTGCAGGATATCATGATAGCCATTTTTGTTGTTGTTATTCACCTTATAGACAGTATTTCTAATCATAATGAGATGCTCAATACCATAAATCCTAAGTAACATGATATGCACGACATGCTTGGCATGGTGTACCTAGACATGGTTGCTATTGCACATATAGAAAACATAAACCTAGAAACAGGATCTCTAACATTTACTTATACTACATCATGCATAACCCCACCCATTTTTACTATCCAACCCCAGAATCGTTCTTTTACAAATAATTATTACAAACCTCTGAATATGAATTACATAACTAAGAATATGAAAAGAAGAATTTAACTATAGGGAGCCTTCATAATAGGCCCAAATCTCCTGGTCCTCAATGCCAAGTGTTGTTTCACAACCTTTCATAATCCGGGTGTGTCAGAGTTCCGTAAGGACCTCAAGGGATCCCGGGTAGTGCTCACACCCAGATTTCATAACCAATATGGAGTAAGTGCAGTGTGGAAGGGCCAGCTCTTGTGTTTCAAAGTTCAGAAGGAGCTCAAGTGTCCTAAAGCAATGCTCACACAAGAGGGGCAGAACCTAATGTCTAAGAGTATAGTGAAAGTGCTCATAGTTTGAGGAATTCAAGAGAACAGTTTTGAAACAATTTTGAAAAGTGGAGAGACTTAGTGAAAAATAGCTTTTCGTAACAAAGGTTTAACTGATGAAAATAGTTTTGGAGAAACGCCAATCTCAAATAAAAGTAAAGCCAACATCACATAAAGGACCCAGGATGGTCCAATAATCACAAACAGGGCTGAGAGGGTTTGAGGGACAAATAAAGAGCCTGTGCAGCAGGCAGAAGCACATATATACATGCGATCAGAAGTTCCTAAGGGTTTAAGGGGGTCAGGGATATAGAAAAGTATCAAAACATATCAACACCAAACAACCGAGACCATGATTGAACTAATGTATTAGGCATGGAGATTCACATAAGGAGCATATGCTAAGTATATTGAGACATATTGGTCATTTATAAGTAAAGCGAAACTAAACATTTAGAAGAGATTCAGAACTCTAATTGCATGTTGAACAACAAAATAGTAAGTAAAAGCATATCAGAAATACCGGGAATTGAACCAGTAATAGAAACATATTGGTTTGAGGACTGAAGTCTAAATTAGAACATACCAGTATAATAGAAAAAACAGTAACACAGATAAGAAGTTAAGAGATGCACAATAGTTAGCCTTGGCTTGTAGCCGGCTAACTTAGAGTAGTAGCCAGTAGCACAAAAGAGAGAATAGAAAGCAAGTTTAATTGTGTGATCGAGAGTGAACAGATTAGTTTGTGTCTGTGTGTGTCTGTGTCAATGCATGAACATAGTATATATATATAGTCGAAAGCTGGGTGGAAAATAAGGTAAAAATCAGAATTAACCAGTGATTGTGGGACTGAGTATCAATCAATACACATTCAGTACAAGTATCTCCATAATTAAGGGAATCATTCAAAGCGTGAGTAATAAATAAGGAATGACCATATATAGCTTACAAGAATGTAAAATAGTGTAAGTATAACAGGAAATTATGTATCCTTTAATTGAAGGTTGAACTCAAACGGCTTGTAGGTGAACGCAATTAAGGTAAGTTATTATGAACACGACATATAAAGTAACAATTTCAAACCAAATCAAGTAGACAATTGAGACTAGGTTCAGAAGATATCAATTAAGGAAATAATATCAATTAACAGTAAATGAACGAGGTAAAAAATAAGCTAAAGGTTGGGAATCAGTAAGAATATCCCGTGGGGAATTAGCAAGACTTTTGAATCACAGTGAATCAAGGATTCTATTAACACTAGCTAACATAGATTCCAATGTAGGAATGGAATGAACACATTATAAGTCAGGAAATAATTAAGTAACAAATTCTAGAGAATCAAGGATTCGAACAGGCATAGTGCCAATTGAAGGGAATTAACACGAATTAATACAAATGCTAGGCAAGAAATCAGAAACCCTAGCACATGAAATTAAGGGGTCATAGAGTTACAAAGTGAACAATGAGATAAACAGGAAAGCAAGAGAAAATCAAAGACGAATAACATAGATTAAAGATATCAATGAGTCACAGGACTCTTGAAACACAAACACATATGCAAACACATAGGCAAATCAGTAGTTTTAGGGTTTAGATCTAAAGTTAGGGTTTTCATCACACGAGGAAGATAAGGAGAAAAACTTAAACAAATCACTAAAACATAGTAGAGACTCTAGGAAGATGCTCAAAAACCATGGGAAAAGTTATTCAAAAACGGGGTCACAAAACCCTAGTTGAAAACGAAGAGTCATTTTAGAAAAATCAGAGAACCTTTGAGAAAACAACAAAATAGCTTAAAGTATATACAGATTTATCATAGATCTGAAAGAAAATCGGAAAAATCTTAGGGGTTAGGGTTTTAGAGAACCCAGAGGAAGAAGAAAAACCTTAAATATGTCGTCGGCTTTAGCCAGAAAAGTCATAGCTCTTACTTAGACGGCCAGAGGTGGCCGAAAAATTGCACGAGGGACCATGGGGGAGTTGAACCACTGCAGGTTCACCTGAGGGCCTCGGGGTATCATTAGACCGGCATGGGATGAAGCAAGGGCCAAGAGATGATGAGAGGTCGTGGTTTCCGGCGGGGAGAGTGGCCGGAGGAGATGAACAGACTTCATCGGAGAAGAGGAGACGAGGGAAGGTTCTAGAGAGAACCTGGGGATAGAGAGAGAGTAGAGAGATGAATGAGGGAGTGTGAATGAGAGACGGGAGGGGGGGTAGTCATTAGGGGTTATTAAAGGAAAGGGTGAATCTGGGTCGTTGATTTGAAATAATCTACGGCTCATATTGGGTCTGGTAATTTGGGAATTGGGCTTGGGTAGTTTGGGCTAGTTAATTGGGTTGGGGTCCGGGTGAAATTAGGCTATAATTGGGATTAAAGGTGGCTATTAGTTAAATACCCGTTAAAAATAGATAAATAATTAATAAAAATAGCTAATAAGTATATAAAATGAAATTAATGCTAAATAAGTGAAATTAAAGTAATTAACTAATATTAAAAATATAAAATGACTAAGTATTGAATTAAAATGGTATAAAATGTACATTTAGGTTATAACTGCAAATATTGTTGTAATTATAGCTAAATAATGTCAAATTGGCTAATTTGTGAAATAGTTAAATCCTAATAGGATTAAAGTGATATATTGAGCTAGGAAATATTTTGAAATTATTTATAATATTATTTATGAATAATTATTGAATATAAAATACTGAATAAATTGGAAAATAAATTAATAAAAATATGGAAAATTATGGAAAATACCAGTCACTATAAAGAGTGATTTTGGTAGGTATATATGAAAATTTAAAATAAATTGGGAAAAATTGGGTATCAACAAGAGGTCATCCTCCTAGACCATACCAGTCGGCACTTCAGGTATCCCGCAGTGCACCACCAGCTCCTACCAGTGCACCACCAGTTCCTATCAGTGCACCGCCGCTTCAGAGCTTCCAGGGTGGTTATTCTGGTCGACAGGAACAGTTTCAGGGCCAACAGTCTCAGCAGCAGAGGTCTTATTACTCTTGTGGTGTTCCAGGGCACATTGCTAGGTATTGCCCCCGAGCTTCTAGTAGTTCTCAGCATCCGGGTTCCCGTGCTATGATTCCCGCACAAGGTGCACCCCCACCCCCTCAGCCAGCTAGGGGTGGAGGTCGAGGTGCCAGAGGTGGAGGACAGACAGTTAGAGGTGGAGGACAGGCTATGAGAGGTAGAGGTCAACCCACTGTAGGTCGACCCAGAGATGTTCAGGTTGGAGGGGCTCCGCCCCGATTTTATGCTATTCCTGCCAGGCCTGAGGCTGAGGCCTCTGATACAATCATTACAGGTATGGTTTCAGTTTGCAGCAGAGATGCTTCGTTTTTATTCGATCCGGGGTCTACATTCTCCTGTGTGTCTTCATATTTTGCTCCTTATCTGATTATGCCCCGTGATTCCCTGAGTACTCATGTGTATGTATCTACTCTACTAGGTAATTCTATTGTGGTAGATTGAGTCTACTGTTCATGCTTAGTGGTTATTGGTGGTCTGGAGACTCATGTAGACCTCTTACTTTTTGATATGGTTGATTTCGATGTCATCTTGGAGATGGATTGGTTATCTCCCTACCATGCTATTTTGGACTGTCATGCCAAGACTGTGACCTTGGCCTTAACGAGAGTACCTCGATTGGAGTGGAGATGGACTCCTAGTCAGTCTTCCTGTAGAGTTATTTCATATATGAAGGCTCGACTCATGGTCGAGAAGGGTTGTTTGGCCTATTTGGCATATGTTCGTGATTCTAGTGCCGAGGTTCCTTCTATGGAGTTTGTGCCCGTGGTTCGTGAGTTTCCAGAGGTATTCCCTACATACCTGTCGGGTATGCCACCCGACAGGGATATTGATTTTTGCATTGAGTTGGCTCCGGGCACTCAACCCACTTCTACTCTGCCATATCGATGGCCGCTAAAGGAGTTGAAGGATAAGATATAGGACTTGCTTGATAAAGGCTTCATTAGGCCTAGTGTTTCCCCTTAGGGTGCCACAGTGTTGTTTGTTAAGAAGAAATATGGCTCAATGAGAATTCGTATTGACTACCGGCAATTGAGCAAGGTTACTATCAAGAATAAGTATCCTTTTCTGAGGATTGATGATTTATTCGACCAGCTTCAGGGTGCTACTATGTTTTCCAAGATTGATTTGATATCTGGCTACCATCAGTTGAGGATTAGGGCATCCGATGTCCCTAAGACAGCGTTTCGCACTCAGTGTGGGCATTATGAGTTCTTATTGATGTCATTTGGGTTGACAAATGCCCCAACTGCTTTTATGGAATTGATGAACCGAGTGTTCAGGCCCTATTTGGACTCGTTTGTTATTGTTTTCATTGATGATATATTGATACACTCTCGCAACCGAGAGGAGCACGAGCAGCACCTTCGAGTCGTCCTCCACACTCTGAAGGACAATCAGTTGTATGCCAAATTTTTGAAGTGTGAGTTCTGGTTGAGTGCGGTTGCATTTATGGGTCATGTGGTGTCGGCAGAGGGTATTCATGTGGATCCCAAGAAGATTTTAGCAGTCAGAGATTGGCCTAGACCAACCTCAGCTACAGAGATTTGGAGCTTCTTGGGCTTTTCATCTATTGTAGCCCTAATGACCAGATTGACTCAGAAGGGTGCCCCGTTCAGGTGGTCTGATGAGTGTAAGGCGAGCATTCAGAAGCTCAAGACACCCTTGACCACGGCACTAGTGTTAGTTTTACCCACAGGTTCCGGGCCATATACCATGTATTGTGATGCTTCACGCGTTGGACTTGGTGTAGTGTTGATGCAGGATGGCAAGGTTATAGCCTATGTTTCACGTTAATTAAAGATTCATGAGAAGAACTATCTAGTTCACAATTTAGAGTTAACAACCATTGTTCATGCGCTGAAGATTGGAGGCATTATTTGTATGGTTTGTCATGTGAGGTGTTCACGGGTCATAAGAGTTTGCAGTATCTATTCAAGCAGAAAGAGTTGAATATGAGGCAGAGACGATGGTTAGAGTTGTTGAAAGATTATGACATTACCGTTCTATATCATCCGGGAAAGGACAATGTGGTGGCCGATGCTTTGAGCCGGAAGTCAGCCAACATGGGTAGTCTTGCTTATATACCTGTCGGGGAGCGACCACTTGCTTTAGATGTTCAGGCCTTGGCTAATCGATTCATGAGATTGGATGTCTCAGAGAGTGGCAGTGTTTTGGCTTATACTGTGGCCCATTCTTCATTGTTTGATCGTATTCGAAACCGACAGTATGATGATCGTCATTTATGTGTTCTTAGAGATACGATCCGGCACAGAGGTGCCAAGCAGGTTACAGTTGATGATGATGGTGTCTTGAGGATGCAGGGTCGTATTTGTGTGCCTGATGTTGATGGTATTCGTGAGTTGATATTGTAGGAGGCCCATAGTTCCCGGTAACCAATTCATCCGGGCACCGCGAAGATGTACCAGGATTTTCGGAAGCATTATTGTTGGCGGAGGAGGAAGAAGGACATTGTGGCATATGTAACTGGGTGCTTGAACTGTCAGCAGGTTAAGTACGAGCACCAGAGACCCTGTGGTTTGATGCAACAGATTAAGCTTCCCGAGTGGAAGTGGGAGCATGTTACCATGGATTTCGTAGTTGGAACCCCACGGAATCAGAGGATGTTTGATGCGGTGTGGGTCATTGTGGATAGGTTGACCAAGTCAGCACACTTCATTCCTGTATCAGTTTCGTATTCTTCGGAGAAGTTGGCAAAAATCAACATCAGGGAGATTATTCGCTTCCATGGTGTGCCCGTGTCTATTATTTCTGACCGAGGTACTCAGTTTACCTCCCATTTCTGGAGAGTATTTTAGCGTGAGTTGGGCACACGGGTTGAGATGAGCACAACATTTCATCCTCAGACAGACGGACAGTCCGAGCTTACCATTCAGATCTTGGAGGATATATTGCGAGCATGTGTCATTGACTTTGGAGGTTCATGGGACCAGTTTTTGCCTCTAGCTGAGTTTGCATACAACAACATCTACCAGTATAGCATTCAAATGGCTCCTTATGAGGTGTTTTATGGTAGGCGGTGTCGGTCGCCAGTCGGGTGGTTCGAGTTGGGAGAGGCCAAATTGTTGAGTTCAGAGTTAGTTCAAGATGCCTTAGATAAGGTGAATATCATTCAGGATAGACTTCGCACAGCTCAGTCCATGTAGAAGAGTTATGCAGACCGTAGTGTTCCTGATTTGGCATTCATGGTTGGTGACCGGGTATTGCTTCGGGTGTCGCCCATGAAGGGCGTGATGAGGTTCAAGAAGAAGGGCAAGTTGAGCCCTAGGTACATTGGTCCCTTTGAGATTCTTTAGAAGGTAGGAGAGGTGGCCTATAGACTTACCTTACGACCGTGATTATCAGCCGTGCATCCGGTGTTTCATGTATCTATGCTTCAAAAGTATGTTGCCGATCCATCTCATATGCTAGATTTCAGCAGTGTCCAGTTGGACAAGGATTTGACTTTTGAAGAGGAGCCGGTGGCCATATTAGCTCGGCAGGTTCATCAGTTGAGATCGAAGGTTATCCTTCGGTTCGTGTTCAGTGGAGAGGTCAGCCTGTTGAGGCAGCTACCTGGGAGTCCGATTCCGATATGCGGAGCCGATTTCCACATCTTTTCCCCGATTCAGGTACCTTTCTATGTCCATTCGAGGACGAACGTTTGTTTTAGAGGTGGAGATTGTAATTACCTAAAAGGTCATCCCGTGTATTTCTAGCTAAATCTGTATTTCGAGGTCATTAAAACCTCCTCCTATCTCACCTCAATTTGTGTGCATATCCTGGGCATGTAGCTGGGAAGCCGTTAAGTGAAAAATTGATAAAAACAATAATTTTGTGTTGAAATTTGAATAAAGTTGACTTTGGTCAACATTTTTGGTAAATGAACCCGGACCCGTGATTTGACTGTCCTGGAGGGTCCGTAGGAAAATACGGGACTTAGGCGTATGTCCGGAATCGAATTCTGAGGTCCCAAGTCGGAGAAATGAATTTTTAAATAAAATTGTTTTCTGAAAAATATAAATGTATTTGAAAATGAAATTTTATGTGAAACCTATAGTATTGGGCCCATATCTTTGTTCTGGAGCCCGATACAGGTTCAATACGATTTATATATGTTATCTGTGAAGTTTGGTAAGGAACGGACTTAGTTTGACGTGATTCAGATCAAAAATGCAAAATTTGAAGTATAAAGAAGTTTTGGGAAATTTCATGAATTTTGGAGTTTAAGTCGATGTTTTTGATGTTATCTTGGTGGTTTAGTTACCCGAATAAGTCCGTAGGGTGTTTATGAGGTTGTGTGCATAATTGGTTTGGAGCCCCGAGGGCTCGAGTGAGTTTTGGGTAGGTGTCGGGGTGTTTTGGAACTCAAATATCTGGTGTAAAATCTGTTTTTTGGTGTCTGGACGCTTGCCCTATGCGAACGCATGGGGAACCATGCGAACGCAATGCCTACGCGGGGAAAGGGGGTGGTTAGTGCTGTGCGAACTCATGGGCTAGGGTGCGAACGCAGAGTATAGGATTTTCACTCTACATGAACGCACCCATGATGCCGTGAACGCGTAGTGTTTTGGGGAGTTTGGGGGTCAGGCAGTATTAAAGTTATGCGAACGCACCCATAAGGATGCGAACACGGTGGGTAAGTTAATAGCAGCTGTGCGAATGCACCAGGGTTGCCGCGAATGCACAGCCTAAGAGGGGACCTGGGGGCTGGGTACATCTAACCCTGTGCGAACACGGCCCCACTCTCGCGAACGCATAGTTTAGGGTAGTTGACCCTCCTATGGGTTGCCTCCCACCAAGCTCCGCATTTAACGTCGTGGCACGAGACCACGGGCGGTGGGGGGTGGTAAGTAGATGATCAAGTCAATCCTCAAATTCTTCATTTTGCACTTCTTGGCTTTCATGTGAGGTATGTCATTTTGCTTTCTTGTTTCCTCAAATTGTAAGATGTATGGTATGAATTTTTCCTCCTTGCAATCCTCCATTGAACCATGTAGTTCAACTTCCGTATCACCACACAATTTCAATGTTGAAAAATGCTTGGAATGTGCCTTCAACCCTCCAACTTGCAATTTTTCCCGGATTTTGACATCCTCTTTTTCCCCCGAACTAGAGTCAATTTCAACAAAATTTTCAATCACCCCGGTTGACTCTAATTCCATATTTTTCTTGGCATCAGAAACACTCAAGGAGACGGTTGGCAGATGTTCACGTCTTGATTCCTAAAAGTATAGCTCACTCTCACCCTCGGAATTGGACTCTTCTTGACTTCTATCCGCACTTTCAAATTGAGAGGCATGATGAGCCTCCATCAATGCTTGCATTTGATCCTCCAAAGTGCGGATGTGCTCATCATTTTGAGTCACATCATGTTTCAATTCCTCGAGTGCAAAGTTGTGCTTTTCCTCATTTTCAAGAATGGCCTCCAACATGAGCATCATCCTCTCATTTTGAGCATTTGAGAGTTCTTCTTGGTTTTGTTCAAGTACCAAGGAAGAATTTTCGATTTCAACCTCCAGGGAAGGTTCTTGGTTATTACTCACCTCCAAGGCTTTTTGGACCCTTAAAGCTTCAAGCATTTCATCCATTGGTGAGTGCAACCTTTCAAGGGCCAATTCATTTTGGAGACTATTCTCCAAAAGTTCTTCCAAGACATTGTGCTCATGGTTTCCTTCTTCAAGTAATCACTACAACATGAGCTTGAACTCTCCATTTCTACCATGCTCAATTTCCTCCATTTCTTCACCCCTAAAATTTTTATCACAAAAAGTAGAATCACCATAGAGGGGGCTTGGGGAGGGGACGGACAAATATACACAATCATACCAATGACCATTTTGAAACCACACCTATCACAAATACTCCACTTATGGGTTTGAGACTGTGCGCACAATACATCCCCGGGAGAATTTAAACAATGTTTCCACGAGTGTGGTCCTCCACAATAAGGACAAGGGTCATCGAAGTATGAACAACTACCATCCGGCCAATTTTCATTATATGATGCCATATTTATTTTTTAATCAAAAATTAAGAAAATAAGCAAGAAAAATAATTACACAAATATTCACAAGTTTGGATCAAAGCACTTATGCTTATTTCTCAAACAACCTAAATTATGCCAATTGTTCCCCGAAAACGGCACCAAAATTTGATACGCTCAAATTACACCTTAAAATAGTGTAAAGCGATCGATGTCAAATATAGTAACCCAACAAGGTTAGGTTCGGATCCCACATAGAACAATATGGAGGCGATTAGTAATGCAGGAGAATTATCACTTATCGTGCAGCGACAAACAGTTAGATTTTTGTAGTCAAAATATTTATAACTAAATGCAAAAATATATACTAACCTAGAAATCAAGTATAATGATCAATGGCAACAAGTATGGATGCTTCGGGAATTACACTCAAGTAACGATCCAATGTATTTCACGATTTTACAAATATGAGCGAGTTTATGTTAATTAGCCACGATTAATAATTCTTAATTAGCTTCTTTCGAAGACTAATAAGACTTCCTAATTGAATTATTCCTAACCCAATTAAGAGATTAAACACTTCCGGATTTTGCTACAATTAGTTCAATCCTATTCCTAGGTAGAATCTATAAAATGAGGGTTAAAGCCTCAAGTTGTTAATTAATCTTTCCCAACCCCAAATTATCTTTTCCAAAATTAATTCGGAGTTAATAGGCGAGTCCTGGGGTTAGCTAATCCCTTTAAACATTAAAGAACAAGAATAATTAAATAAACAACAACTCACTTCATAAATATATAAAAATCATTCAATACATAAGCACAACAAGGTATTTAATCCACACTTTAAATATGAATATTTCCATAAACAAGATTCAAGTGATGGAAATAAATACTAAACACTTCAATATTCAATACAAATAAAGGAAATGAAGAAACAAACATAAATGGGTAAGAAAACCTTAACCACAAGATTGAAATCTTCAAAACCCAAGTGTGTGTGCAAACCCTAGCTTCACAAATGTGTTCTCTCTTCTTCTCTACTAAACATAAGCTTAAACAATGCCAAAAGATACACAAAATATCTGCTAGGTCGTGTATAAAATTGGCTTAGGGATTAAAACGTGAAATGTCAAAACTGCCCAGTACCTGCCAAGAAAAGACACTATGCGTTCGCAACTGTGCAACCACGATCGCACAGGATTAGTCCCCCAAAGGTATGCGATCACATACACTGCCTTGCGTTCGCATAGACCATTTTTCCAGTTGCTGACCAGCCTCTCTTTCCCTTATGCGTTTCTGATGCTTTGAACGCAATCGCATAGTATCATCCTCTTAAACCTATGCGATCGCATGAATTTACTAGCGATCGCATAGAGTAAAAACTGGGCAGACATATATTTTCCAATTTAGCTCCTTTTTTACTCGTTTTCGCACGATTTCTTCACAATCAACTCTAAATCACTTGACACCTGAAATATACCAATAATCATCAATAAATGTCTTAATTCTCAACAAAATTACACAAAAGATTAAGTATTAAGAGGAGATAAGTTGGTAAAATACCAACTTATCAATGTTGTTCAACAACGACCTAAATATGCACTCTCTCTGAGTAATACATACTAAATAGGCACAACTAATTGAGGGCCCTTCAATTAACTACAACAAGCATGTAATTAAACAAATAGAGATAAAACTTTGGCAAATCTATAGTAACATAACAAGAATTTCACCCTTAAATAGGTTCCATCAAAACCCTAGATTAAATGTTTAGCTACTCATACTAAAACAAGATAAAGCAATAAGATGGTTCATAATTCCCAATTAATGATAAAAGGAAGAAGAATGAAAAACTCTAAAGATAACTTGATCTCCTCTCACTTGTTATTGCCTCCAATTGAGTCTAAAACAAGCTTGAAACTGACTTTGGGAGAGTTTTTGGGTTTATATAGGGTCAGGTTAATTTTCCAGTGATTTTACACTTCAGGCCCTAAACTTCATAGCAGCAGCACGCCCGACTGCGATCGCGGTCATAACCGCGGACTCGACCGCGGTCGTTTTGAACCTTTTTGTTTCTTTCCGCATTTGGCCGCGCTTGGCCGTGCCCAGGTCCGCGGTCGCGGACCTGGTTTTCACTGCATTCTTTGTATTTTCTTGCTCTTTTTCATCCGAGCTATCCTCGATTGTCCTTATATATACATACCTATAAACACTCTTTATCCTTCTCCTAATTCGGAGTAGCTCCTGCAAAGAATAAAAATCTCAATTAGAGCATTTTCTTATCTTTTAACATTCAAAACATCAATAAAGCATGGTTAATTTAGAGTATAAATAGTATCTACATTGAATAATATAGGCTACTATCAACACCCCACACTTAAACCGTTGCTAGTCCTCGAGCAACAAAACCACACTCTACAGGCCTAATCTTCATTGGGTAACTTTCCTACCCCTCATACCAAGAGTAATTCACAATGATAGACTAATATAGCGTAACATCCACACCTCAAGAGTGGACTCTCTCTCTAGCCACGTAATGTCCCTAACCGGATCTCTTACTCTTAGTCAGAGGTTCAGACTTACCTTTCTTTCATGAGTCTAGTGCCTACTCACCACAAAAGAGACTTCTGACATAGTCAATATAATTCACACACTGAGGACTTCAAATAAGCAAGATTTCGCTCACCCTCAGAAAGACATTATTGTGCCACATAAAATGCACCATAGGCTTTCCCGTAGTGTACTACTCTACTAATCGAGCTCATTCAGTCTAGGATCAATTAGGACTTTATTTGGATGTAATGTAGGCTGAAGGTTGGGCAAGATACATTTGGATATAGTAGTGACTACACCTCCCTAAGCACTTTAATACATCTATTTCAACATTTAAGCCCATACTTATATCAAACCCCATTCCACCTTTACATCAATGTGTTATACCCCTACTTCGTTAAGCACCCTTTTTTTCAAGAGCTACCACCATCAGAGACTTATTCTTTAAACAATACAACTCGTTCTCTCTCTTTATTTGTTTTTCAATTTCGGTGGCTTTTAGTATCAATTGTCACACCATGAACCTTTATCCGTATTTTCTCAGTTCCACTCAAAAGCACAACCAACCACCCCACATTTTAGCTTTTCCATATTCATCACAATTCAAGTGCTTATGAGAGGTGATATGGTTCAAATTGATGGACAATTCAAAAATTAGGTAACGCTTGTAATGTGGTTTTCAAACAAAATAGGATTACATGCTTAAATGTGGTAACTATTGTATATACAATCAGGTAGATAAACATGCATATATAGGGTTCAACAAAGAAATGACTTTATCACTTCCTAGACAAAAAAGACTACCATTTCGCTTCATAAACACCCAAGGCAAGTTCTAGGCATTGAATATTAGCACAGAATACACAAAGCCTCACTCACACATGGCAGATGACTCAATTCAGTTCGTATCATCAGACACTCTACTCAAGGTACTTAAGCCAAATCAAGAACAAACATCTTAAGGATTTTTCGTTGGAGTCAACTAATCAGCCTAAGTGTCACACTAAGGTAATCTATATTCAAGGTACCATGGAATTAAGGGATCTTATTTCCATTTTTCGCGCCCATAGGTTCCTAACTAAAAATAAAAAAACTAACTACACCCGGTTCAAATAAAAACCATTGGAAAAGAACCGTGGTTTAAAGAAAACCCAAGGGGGGAGTTGATACACTACTACAAAAACAAAAATCTATTTGTTTTTTTTTTGTTCGACTTAATGTCACACCGCAAAACCGAGGGACCGGACTGGCGCCTAACCGAGTGAACTCGGTCAAGCAAGCCTGATTAGCCTTTTCTACCCAACTCGTTTCTCCCCCGTGTTTATGGCATACATTAATTACATAAATTAACAAGAGACAAATCAAAAGCATAATTGCATAACATTAAGTCCATTTTCCTCTTTTACCGTTATCAACATTAGATCTTCCAAAATATACAAACTAATTACAGTATTTACGATACAGAATCACGATTACGATTAACCCAACCACTACCCAAAATATACATACAACCCACATAGTGTCTACGGAGCCTCTAAGAGTTTGGAGAAATGTACATAGACCTGCCGGTGACAAGGCCCCAGCTATACCTCGAAAGGGACAACATATACAAACGGAATCAACATGAACTACACACGGCCCCAAGAGAAGATGGGGCTCACCAGAACTGCTGAAGGGAGGAGGAGAAAGCACCATTATCGACGGTCGGCGCTACCTGCTACATAACCATCTACATCCATTTAAAAAGATGTAGCGCCCCTAGCAAAAGGGACGTTAGTACCATTGAATAGTACTAGTATGTATGAACAAACTCTACTCTAGATAGAATAAACATCAAACATGCAATGATACAAATAGAAGCCTCATATAGAAATTCACCAAAGTAAGGGGACAACACAAGCACAAATAAGAGTTACCATGTTTCTTCTTTTGTTTTGCCATCTTTTGGTTAATAATCTTTTAAAGCCAAATGTTATTTCTTTCACTAAACCACCGTGTCATTGTCACACGGAGTATGATCTCTGCCCGATCGGCTAAGCAATCCTAGGTGAGACATTCAACATGTACCACCGTGTTGTTATTACACGGAGTACGATCTCTGCCCGATCGGCTAAGCCATCTCATTTAAACCAGTGGGACATTTTCATTATCATACTTTCATTATTACCACCGTGTCGTTATCACGCGGAGTCCGATCTCTGCCCGATCAGCTAAGCCATCCCACTTGGCAATGAGACATTATCAATATCATACTTTCAATATATATATACCACCATGTGTACATCATGGAGTCCGATCTCTGCCCGATCGGCTAAGCCATCTCAATATAGGACATTCCCTAATCATCTTTAAATCTGTTATTTCACATTTCAAATTGCCTCAATCGTTTGATTCACATCTCATATCATTTCAACCTTTTGATTCCCATTTCACATCATTTCATCACTTAGTTCAAGTTCTTGGCCTTTGGGTATATTCAACCTTTTTATGTTAGTTTCATCTCTTCAGCCATATCATATATTCATCATTCATATCGACCAATACCATCACATAAGAGAGTTTCAGACCCATAGTAAAATAAGGAGCATGATGATCATAATTCACACATTCAAATAGCATATTGCTATGGTAGTGACATAGAATGACATAGAAGCGGGAATTTCTCAACATAGCACATAGAACCCAAAGAATCAAACAAGGGAATACATATTGTACATCTTTGGCACCAACGAGTATATACTATGAAGTTTAGAGTTAGTCATACATACCTCGAGTTGGGATTTTTCCTTAATTTCCTTCACAATTCACCGGACCTTCTAGCACCTTCAATCTAATTCCCAATGTGGCATAATTCAATTTAGAATTAGAAATTATGAGAATGTCTTGAACTCACTTGAGCATTTTATCAAAGGCGTTCCTTTAGATTGAATGACCCCTCTCTATACCCTCTATAAAGGCCAACAGTGGCGTCGAAGTCAATATTTATTTCAATTCCTGGAAACTCCTTTCACAAGCATCGGACCACTGGAACTTGATTGCTTTTTGTGTCAGCTTATTCAATGGGGAGGCGAGAGTAGAGAATCCTTCCACGAACCTCCGATAGTATCCGGCTAAACCCAAGAAACTGCGAACCTCTATCGGGGTCGTTGGCCTAGAACAATCCTTCACAGCTGCAATCTTTTGGGGATCAACTCGAATCCTTTCCCTGGAGACAAGATGGCCCAAAAAGGTAACTGATTCTAGCCAAAATTCGCATTTTGAAAATTTTTGATACAACTGGTGTTGATTAAGAGTTTGCAGAACTGCCATGAGGTGATTAGCATGATCTTCTTGACTTCGCGAATAAACAAGGATATCGTTGATGAAGACTATTACAAAAGAGTCAAGAAATGGCTTGAAAACCCGATTCATAAGGTTCATGAAAGCTGCTGGGGCGTTGGTTAGACCAAAAGACATTATCAAGAATTCAAAGTGCCCATACCGATTCATGAAGGCGGTCTTAGGAATATCCTGCTCCCTGATCTTTAGTTGGTGATCGGACCGTAAATCAATCTTTGAGAAGAACAGAGCACCTTGTAATTGGTCGAACAAATCATCTATCCGAGGCAATAGGTATTTGTTTTTGATGGTGACCTTGTTGAGCTTCCAATAATCAATACACATTCGCAGAGACCCATCTTTCTTCCTAACAAAAAGAACTGGTGCGCCCCAAGGCGACACACTTGGCCGAATGAAACCCTTTTCTAGTAGATCTTTCGACTGCTCCTTTAACTCCCTCAATTCTTTGGCGCCATCCTGTATGGTGGAATATATATTGGCTTCACCTCTGACGTGGTGGAATCCCAAGAAGCTCATCCGGAAAAAAATCAAGAAATTCATTCACAATAGGCACAGACTCGGGAGCACGCACCTATGACGTGGTGTCCGCAACCCAGACCAAATTGTAGATGCACCCATTTCTGATCATTTTTGAGGCCTTAAGGTAGGAAATAAACCTACCTCTTGGCACAATATTATTCCCCTCCCACTCAATAACTGATTCATTAGGAAACTCAAGCCTCATAATTCTGGTTCGGCAGTCGAGTTTAGCAAAGCATGAATAAAGCCAATCCATTCCCATTATTACATCAAAATCAACCATTCCTAACTTAATGAGATCGGCGTATCTCGACCATGCACCATGACAACACAATTCCTATAGACTCGCGCGGCCGTAATAGATTCACCAACCGGAGTCGACACTGAGAACGACTCATGAAGCTATTCTGGTTCTATCCCAAAACTTGAAGCAATAAAAGGAGGAACATATGACAAACAAGACTCGGGATCAATAAGGGCATACACATCATCAGATTTAAAAGTCAGAATACTTGTAACAACATCTGGAGAAGCCTCTACACTCTAACGACCACTCATGGCATAGAACTTGTTGGGTCCTCCCCGACCTCGTGCACCATACCTAGCTGCACCGCGCTCTGCTGGTGCTGGAGGGCCTCGGGCTGGAGGGTGTGCTGAGGATGTAGTAGCTGAAGAACTGGATGGATGGGCGGTGCCCCAACCTGCTCCTTGGCTGGGTGTACGACAGTCTCGCTGAATATGGCCCCTCATCCCTCATACATTGCATACCGGCCGGTCCATATAACAGGGCCCAAAATGAAACCTCTCACACTTGGGGCATATGACCCTCTCCTACTGCTGGAATCTCCCACCTGAACGACCCGCCTGGTGGAACCCCCTGCTACCTGAACTAGCCCCAAAACGACCTCCCTGCTGATGATGATGATGATGCCCTGGTGGAAGGGCACTAGCTGAACACTGAGCATAAGACTGGGATGCCCCTGATGACCCTCTCCCAAGGACTAGTCTCCCACCTACAAATAAACCTCCAGGGTTGCCCGCTTACCGGGCCCTACTACTACTACCTTCTCGCTCTATCCTTAGCTTTAACTTTTGAGCCTCTGTAGCCTGGGCGAATCCCACGATCTTCCCATAATTCATGTCGGAATGTAATGCAGCTATAGCAGCTTCATTTACAATGAAGGGACCAAGGCCCTGTACAAACCGACGAAATCTTTCCTCCATAGTCGGCACCATGTGAATAACATACTTCGACAGGCGCACAAACTCCATATGATACTCCCACACACTCCTACTACCCTGCTTGAGGACTTCAAACTCTGTAGCACGGGCTGCCCTAGTCTCGGCAGGCAAGAAATCGTCCACGAAGGCATCTGCAAACTCACCCCATCTCGCCGGAGGGCTCCCCTCCTCACGGGAATCCTCCCACATCTCAACCCAAGAATATGCCTCTCCCTTCAAACGATAGGAGGCCAACTCTACACCCTCTGTCTCAGTAGTATGCATGACTCGGGGGGTCTTGTACATCTCATCGATAAACTCCTAACGATCAGCCTCGAGGTCAGTACCTGTGAACTCTGGAGGGGCTAACTGAAGAGACTGGTTAACCCTGGAACCTGAAGAATCCCCTTGCTCGCTAGAGGATGTGGGGGAAACATTTGATCTCTAGTCCTGAGAGGCCACCAACTGCGTCAACATCTGAATAGCTCCCCTGAGGTCCCTAGCAGAAATACCGGGACCGGAAGTTAGGGCTGGGGAAGGATCAGGAACATCAACGGGAGGGATCGTAGCACCCTCTACTAGAGCAGGAATTGGAATAGTTTGGCCTGGAACGGAAGAGCCAGGCAGATTCATAGTCGGGGAATTGTCCCCACCCACACCATCAGATCGAGAATTTATGGCCACTCTTGGGGTAGCATTGGTTTCTAGGCCGAGCCGAGCTTTCTTCCTTGGTGCCATTTATTGAAAGTTGAAACAATGCACGAGTTAGAGAGAAACAACCTCTCCCTTCACTCCATCGCACGATACAGAATAATAATGAAGGGTAGTATTCCTAAATGTCCATGCAACCCGCTAATTATAGATGTGGTCGACAACACACCGATAAGAAGGGATCTACTAGACACGGCTCCGAGACATCCTAGGACACTTTTAAAATCTTAGGCTCTGATACCAAGTTTGTCACGCTCCAAAACCGAGGGACGGGACCGGCGCCTAACCGAGTGAACCCGGTCAAGAAAGCGTGATTAGCCTTTCCTACCCGACTCATTTCTTCCCCGTGTTTATGGCATACATTAATTACATGAATTAACAAGAGACAAAACAAAAGCATAATTGCATAACATTAAGTCCATTTTCCTCTTTTACCGTTATCAACATTAGATCTTCCAAAACATACTTTACACTATTTACGATACAGAATCACAGTTACGAGTAACCCATCAACTACCCAAAATATATATACAACCCACATAGTGTATACGGAGCCTCTAAGAGTTTGGAGAAGTGTACATAGACCTGCCGGCGACAAGGCCCCGGCTATACCTCAAAAGGGACAACATATACAAATGGAATCAACATAAAGTACACACGACCCCAGGAGAAGATGGGGCTCACCAGAACTGCTGAAGGGATGAGGAGAAAGCACCACTATCGATGGTCGGCGTTACCTGCTACAGAACCACCTACATCTATTTAAACAGATGTAGCGCCCAGCAAAAGGGACGTTAGTACCATTGAATAAACATCAAACAGTCAATGATACAAATAGAAGCCTCATATAGAAATTCATCAAAGTTAGGGGACAACACAAGCACAAATAAGAGTTACCATGTTTCTTCTTCCGTTTTGCCATCTTTTGGTTAATAATCTTTTTAAGCCAAATGTTATTTCTTTCACTAAATCGCTGTGTCAGTTTCACACGGAGTCCGATCTCTGCCCGATCGGCTAAGAAATCCCAAGTGAGATATTCAACATGTACCACCGTGTTGTTATTACACAGAGTTCGATCTCTGCCCGATCGACTAAGCCATCTCATTTGAACCAATGGGACATTTTCATTATCATACTTTCATAATTACCAGCGTGTCGTTATCACATGGAGTTCAATCTCTGCCCGATCGGCTAAGCCATCTAACTTGGCAATGAGACATTATCAATATCATACTTTCAATATATATATACAACCATGTGTACATCATGGAGTCCGATCTCTGCCCGATCGGCTAAGCCATCTCACTCTAGGACATTCTCTAATCATCTTTAAATCTGTTATTTCACATTTCATATCGCCTCAATCTTTTGATTCACATCTCATATCATTTCAACCTTTTGATTCCTATTTCACATCATTTCATCACTTAGTTCAAGTTCTTGGCCTTTGGGTATATTCAACCTTTTTAGGTTAGATTCCTCTCTTCAACCATATCATATATTCATCCTTCATATCGACCAAAACCATCACATAAGAGAGTTTCAGACCCATAGTACAATGAGGAGCATGATGATCATAATTCACACATTCAAATAGCATATTACTATGGTAGTGACGTAGAATGATATAGAAGTAGGAATTTCTCAACTTAGCAGATAGAACCCAAAGAATCAAACAAGGGAATACATACCGTACATCTTTGGCACCAACGAGTTTATACTATGAAGTTTCGAGTTAGCCATACATACCTTGAGTTGGGATTATTCCTTAATTTCTATCACAATTCACCGGACCTTGTAGCACCTTCAATCTAATTCACAATGTGGCATAATAGAACTTAGAATTAGGAATTATGAGCAAACTCACTTGAGCATTTTATCAAACGCTAGGTGTTCCTTTAAATTGAATGACCCATTTCTAGTGAAAGATTACTCTAACCTACTTCCCTTTGCTAGATTATGGTAATTTGATTACATGCATGCAAGACTCTTGACCCCCATCTTCAAGAACTAACCTATGTGTGTTTCATTATAAGAACAATCTTAGATTTAGGTTAATGGGGTGGAAGCTTACCTCCTGTGGTGAAGAAAATGGTATCTTACTCGATCAATTCAAGGCATGAGTGATGATGGAGGATCAAATGTGGTGAAGATGGGACCTTCTCTCTCAAGAACCCACCCTTTCCTCTCTCTAAATTATCAGATTATGGTTAAAAATAAGAAGGATGAGTGTTATATTAGGCTGGGGGTCGGGTTATAAAGATAGAAAATAGATAGTCCAACATTTCGGACCGGGCCACAGACCTGGCATCGCCTAGCTAACGCCTGGTTTGGCCTGGCTTTAGCTTGGCGTCGCCTGGCTAACGTCTGGTCTGGCTTGGCTTTATCCAAGCTTTATCTACCTAAAGCCTAGTCTAGTCTGGCTTTATCTACCTAAAGCCTAGTCTGGCCTTGCTTTATCCGGGCTTTATCTACCTAAAGCCTGGTCTGGCCTGGATTTATCCTGGCTTTATCTACCTAAAGCCTGGTCTAGCTACGGCGAAAAATTTCAACTTCCTAGCGCATCGTTCGATCCGAAACTCCGGAAGTACAATGTATTACCTACCTTGACACCACAAAGTTTTAAATTACATAATGAAGTTTTCCGGGGCCTTACACTTAAGTCCTTCAAGAAACCCGTTGAGAGGTGTCCATCGTCGGGCCAAGTCGAAGCTAATTTAACAAACCAAAATATCAATCAAATATATACAACTATACAACAACAAACAAATCATCCCCAACCCCACACTTAAAACTTGGCATGTCCCCATGTCAAATAAATTAAAGCAGAGTAAGGTAAGGGGACTTCCCTAGTGCTTTACCTGATCGGAGACAGTGCCAGGATCGAGCAGACACGCTCGTCCTAGCGCCCGTAGCTAGCCCATTATTTTCTTCTCCGAATTAGCATTTTGAGTAGCCATAGTATCAACTCTAGTACCCAAGTTAATGACCGAAGTGCGCTGTCCAGTCATTTCCTGCTCCAAGGCTATCAGACGGGTACTACGGCGGACCTGAGATGGGCTTGCCTTATCAAAAATCTGCACATGTGGGGCGTAGCCATGCATAGCCCCTTCATCAACATCATCATCAGCATCATCATCATCTGCCTCACCCAAGGGATCATCTTGCTCATCTTCAGGTGCCACTGGGTCTTTCCCAGCGGTTATTTTGCTTTCTCTGAATGTGGCCTTTATTTGCACCTTCTCATCCATATTGGGATTCTCAGGAACTCTTGCCGCTCTACACGGCCTGGTAACCAGAGAAGGGAAGTAGAAACCATACTTCTTCTCCAATGAGCGAATGAACATTTCGTCCTAGATAAGCCGGTCCACGTCGAAATCGTGGCCATTCACGAAACCATATCGTCGCTGCCCTCGGGCCATTAATATCAGTAGTGTTGCTTGATGGCAGCATGCGACTATTGATGATGGTCATCCAATACTTTGCCTCCCAAGTGGGAGAGGCTGAGTTTAGAGTTATTCTAGGAGTAACCCATATTAAATCCTTGTCAGGAACACAAATGGTTTGGAAAAGAGGTTCCAAGTGACACGATATTTCTGATATGTCTGGTAAAAGTCTTCATCCCCGTCGAAGACGGGAAACCGATACACTCGTCGGATGGTCTCAAGTGAAGAATTCTCTCGGGTGTTGCGCACCATGACAACCCGATCAACATGCTCCCAGAAATTGGCATAAAATTCTCGTACCAACATCAGACTGCCCTCCTCCGGTTCCTCAAAAACAATTTCGAGCTGACGTCTCCGCAATTCATGGTGCATGTTCGGGCATGTAATGACCCGACCGGTCATTTTGAGATCCAGCGTGTCGTTCAGCAGTTGGGAGTCATGGACAGCTTCATTTCGAGTATTCATTTCAGAAGCCTTAAGTTGAAGAAATTGAGTAAGACTGGAATTTTGAGTAAAAGACCTCGAAATTAGGATCTGAAGGTTCCAGCAGGTTCGTATGATGATTTCGGATTTGGGCATATGTCCGGATTGGGTTTTGAATGACCCGGAAGTGTTTAGGTGTATATTATGGAAGACAACATCTTGGAAGGATTTCATAAATTTGGGTTGTAAGGCATCTTAGTGTTACAGATGTCCGTTCAGGATTCCGAGTCTAGGAACAGCTTCGCATTGTGATTCTGGAGTTGGTAGTGCGATCGGAAGTGAATTCGGATGTCCGTAGATTATTTTGAAGCTATTTGGCTAAAGTTAGAAATTTGAAGGTTTTTGAGAAATTCGACCGGAAGAGGAAATTTTGATACCGGGGTCGGAATGCGATTCCGGAAGTTGGAGCAGGTCCGTAATGTCAAATATAACTTTTGTGCAAAATTTGGGGTCAATCGGACGTGATTTGATAAGTTTCGGCATCAGATGTGAAAGTTAGAAATTTCAAAGTTCATAAAGTTGAATTCTTGAGAGATCCATCGTTCCGATGTTGTTCGATGTGATTTGAAGCCTCGAGCAAGTTCGTGGGATGTTATGGGACTGAGTCGTGTGTTTGGACGGGGTCTCGAGGGCCTCGGGTGTGTTTTGGGGTGGTTTCGGGTAATTTCGGAGTATATTGTTGTTCTTGTTTTTTGGTGTTTCTAGTAATGCTATGCGATTGCAGCCTTAGCAATGCGATCGCGGAGAGGAAATTAAGGGTCAAGGTTTTTGGCCTATGCAATCGCGGATGTTGGTGTGCGATTGCGGAGAAGGGCTGGGCAGGCTAGTGCGATCGCAAGGAGGAAGGTGCGATCGCAGAGAAGGAATTTTTGTGTGAGCTGGAAATGTCCTGTTCGATCGCGGGTGCGCTTGTGCGATCGCGGAGGAGTGATCTGGGTGGCCTGTGCGATCACAGACGACTTCATGCGATTTCATAGAAGGGCAGTGCTGTGCAGAGAGGTATTTTAGCGGATTTAGCTCATTTCCCTTCATTTGTTTCATGGCCATGGACGATTTTGGAGAGCATTTCAAGGGGGATTTCATCAAGCTTCAGAGATAAGATGTTTCTACTCAATTCTAAGATTAAACACAAGATTGTTACCATAGATTTGACATGAAAATTGTGGAAACAAAATTGGGATTTTGGAAGAAACCTAGAATTTGGGTAAATGTGATTTTTGCCACGAATTGAGCATAAATTTTGGAGTAAATTGTGTAATTGAATTAGTAAAGCTACGGGTAGAGATTTTCTTCAAGAAATTTCGAAGTCCGGGCACGTGGCCTGGAGGGCATTTTTGTCATTTCATTGAGTCGGGATAAGGAACTCNAATTAGTAAAGCTTCGGGTAGAGATTTTCTTCAAGAAATTTCGAGGTCCAGGCACGTGGGCCCAAAGGCATTTTGGTCATTTCATTGAGCCGGGCTGAGGAACTCTGTAATTTGAATTTGTTATGATCAATTGAGTATACTTTCATTGAATTATCATTATTTGGATAGTTTGGGGGCGTTGCGCATCCGTTGGGGTCGTTGTAGGGGCTCAGAAGCCGGTGATGAATCTTCGGAGCGAGGTGAGTCTCCTTTCCAACCTTGTAAGGGGGAAATGTCCCCATAGGTTCCTTATTTGTTATGTAGACATGTTGTGGGGGCCGTGTACGTACCAAGTGACGAGAGTCCGTAGGTGGCGACTATATTGCTATGTCGGGTAGCTTTAGGACTCACGAGCATGCCTCTATTTGCCTTATTTGTACCTTGTATGTATTGTAAGTTGTGATTGTTGTTGAGATGACATGGAAACATGAAATATTATGATTTCATCTCCCACTTGGCTACAGTGGTATTGGCACGGTCCTGTTGGGTTCACTGATGAGCCGGTACACATCTAAACCTATATATTAAAATGTATTTATCATTTTCGAGTCACCACACGAGTCGCAGGTAAGATTCGCGATCATGGGTAGCTTATCATTATCGAGTCAGCACACGAGTCGCAGGTAAGATTCGCGATCGTGGGGAGCGTATCATTATCAGGTCAGCACACGGGTCGCAGGTAAGATTCGCGATCGTGGAGAGCTTATCATTTTCGAGTTAGCACATGAGTCGCAGGTGTGATTCACAATCGTGGGTAGCTTATGACCTCAGTCCTTATGACCACCCTTATGACTCCGGCCGGTTGTCTTGTTCTGGTATTGTTTCATCACTTGAGTATGAGTCACTTATAGTGGGATTGTCAGGTATTGTGTCAACGGAGGTTTTGGCACTTGTAGTTCATTTTCAATTGTTACCTGGATTACATTATTTGCCTATGTACTTGTTAATTTCTGCTTCACATGCCTACTGCTTTAGCCATCTCTCTTTTTAGATTATATTGCTGGACCTTAGTGAGTGTCTAGTCGACGTCTCGTCAGTACTCCTTCGAGTTTAGACGGGATACTCACTGGGAACATATATGTTTATGTACTCATGCTACACTTTCTGTGCATTTTGGTTGCACAGGTATCTTCATAGTTCAGCGATTGATTTGGAGACTTACTCAGGCTGCATTCATCCGGAGGCATTCTGCAGTTGACAGAGTCTCCTTATTTCTATATCTTTACATTGTATCTCTATTGCCTTTGTCCCATTTATTTCTCGGACAAGAGTTGTATAATTGTATAAATTCTTAGAAACTGCTCATGTACTTGTGTCACCGGGTTCTGGGGATGTGTTGAGTCTTGTTTTATTGAATTAAATGGATTTCCTGTCGTGTTTAATTTACAAAAATTTATTTATTTGATTATGAAATACAATAAAAGCAACGATTTCGAAATTGTTAAACAAGAAGGTATTACAATTGATTAAGGGGTCGGCTTGCCTGACAGTGGTGTCAGGCGCCATCACAACCCATAGATTTTGGGCCGTGACAACGTGGTATCTGAGCTCTAGGTTCCCTTAGGTTTCATGAGTCATGATCAAGTCTAGTAGAGTCTTGCGGATCGGTACAGAGACGTCTGTACTTATCTTTGAGAGGCTACAAGGCTGTAGGAGTACTTCCCTTCTTGATTCCTCATCGTGCGATTTGATTCCATTAAGGCTTATGCCTATGTTTCTTCCTACTCAATCTTATACGTCGTGAAGCTCTTGCTATGATTCGAGGCTTTGAGGAATTTAAATGATACTATGGATATGGTGCGAGATGTTTCCATGTGCAGTTGGTTGGGGCTGTTGTTGCTGCCTTGCAGAAGAATAATAAGTTGTTTCAGCTCAGTAATTGTGTTTCTGAGAACTTTGAGGCTATGATCAGGTTGTTGCTTACGATTTAATATCACACAGTGTTGATATGATGGTAGAATGATTGCCCGTAGGATGAGAGTGATGAATGGATTGAAGGGGGCTATTCTCAGAGTGTGAATTCGAGGTTTCAGTGTTTTAGTTCCGGCGAAGGAAAGGCAATTGAACTATAAATGGTCAGGTTTGGGTGATAAAAGTAATAAAGCTTCGTGTTATCGTGCAGGATGGAGTATTCACCCGTGTTGTGGTACCAATGTTTGATCAAATAGAACGTGTTAAGTTCGCCGGTGCTATAGTTCTTCGATTGCATTGGGTTAGAGTGTTGTGAAGCAGTGTTGAAGAAGCAGTTGTTATAGATCGTAGTGTGCGGTGGTTAAAGTATTGAATAAGCATTTCTAATAAAGGCAGCTCGAGAAATATGATCATCAAAGAGATTTAAAGTTGTGCTGATCTACTGGTTTAAGAGCTACGGAGAATGGTATTTAATTGAGACAGCAAGAGGGCATCATACGATGAAAGAAGATATGTGAGAAGTGTTAGGCGGTGGTGCCAATTCTAAAAGATCAGGTGTAAGGAAAGGAAGTCAGGTAGCACTTAAGGGAATGAGTTGGGCTAAGTGGGAGAGCGACAGCATAGTGGTGAATCAGAAGGTGTGGTAGCGCATTTAGTAGATGTCCAGGAGGAGCGGACGGACCGGTAAGGTTGGTGAACAAGTACATGCTTAGTATGGGGGTCTTGATATTGTAGAGAGTGTGAACCATAGCGTGTGGTGAGTGTCAGTTGATAAGTTCCTCGGGTGGGTTGTCTTCTATGTGTAGGCTAGCGGTGGTGGAGTTAGGAAAGTTATGTGAGGGGTCCTAGTGGCTAGTCGGTAGGAGGTAGAACGTGTGAATGGTGCTAGGGGATTTGGGTATCTAGGGAGTGCTAGTAGGAGAATTCGGAAGGGCTGGACGGGTTGGTTGAGCGAGAGTATGTTAGGAAAGGAGAAAGGATTGTAGTAGGGTCTATAGTGGTGCAAGAGTAGCTTCGGGCTATGTGGGGGAGTCCCACCTCCTGCAGTTGGGTTGTAGGATTGTGTTCTCATGGGGTTGCGGATTGTCGGCATATTAGCAAGTTGTTGCAACTGAGGAGAGGGATAAAATTGTGATTATGCATGGGATTTGATAAGTGTGTGCAAGTAGGACCTATTGGACCAGGACTAGGCTTTGAAAGGTCACAATTCATGCTTGAGGCATAGGTAAGTGGTAAGGGCAGTGACTCAGTCACGTATTTCATTGGAAGGATGTTCGTGTGCTAGAAGAGCCTTGGGGTTGATTGTATCTCGGGCCAGTCAGAGTGGGTTACTCTCAGCAGCAGTCCCAGAACTTTAGAAGATAAGGAATGCGGTGTTTAAGGGTTTCAGGCAGCAGTATAATTAAGAATCGAGCTTCTGCAGTATAATTTCTAAGAGGAAGAAAGATGGTTGGAGTGTTCTATGTTATTTCAGCACGCTGGTTAGTATCGGAGGAGTGAGAGAAATAGACTCCAGGTTGTAGAAAACTTATCAGGAGGTTGTGAGACGGGTTGCAGGATTTAGGCAGCATGGTTTCGTGAATCAAGGTCACTCGGGATGAGTGAGGGTTGAGCTGCTATGAGTTGAAGGAAGTTACTATTATCTTCGAGGCAATTAAAGATGATTAAAAGAAGAAAGATTGGTTAGCCATGGGTGAAATGGCACAAGTACGGCAGTGATTAGTTCCTTCGGCATGTTTGAGTATGTGTATGGTCTGTGCAGGTATGTGTGGGGCCCATCAGCCATCGTAATAGATTTCATTTAGGGGCATTCAAGTGCTATGGCCTGTCAGGTGTAGGAGGATTCCCTGAAGGGTTATGGTAGTTCAAACCACTACTTAAAGATTTGCATGTATTGTGATTGTGAGAGCTCACTTGTGTGTTGTTATGGTTCTCATGAATTGAAGTAAGTAAAAGGTATCTATATGTGATGAAGTGTTCACCCTGTTAATGGTTCAGGAGTTATGATGGAACTTCCTATGCTATTCCATATTGGCATGTTATGTGCAATAAGCGGTATGTAACTGGAAGTAAGAATCGAGATTGCGGTTCGGTGTTAACAAGGATGTCATGAGCTCAGGGGAGCAAGAACAAAGGATTTAAATGATTAGAATAAACTGATATTGTCTTCAGTGTCATCTGAGTTCGGTGTTTGGTGAAAGAGGCTTTGTATCCTAGTTACGGGTCCTTGAATTGTGTTACAGCCTTAGGGTGGCCGGTGGTATGGATGTGCATACTGGGTACCTGTGTGAAAAGTCGTGGGAGCGTGACCACGGGAAGATTATGTAAGTGTTACTTGTAGTCACCTGATTGATTGTAGATTTGGGCCAAGTATAAGGAAATGCAATATGGCTTAATTGGGAATATATGACGTAAAGGTGTTCGGTTCAGTTGGTTATGGATTGTGGGGTGTATGTCCCTGTTATGATGATCGCTCTTCTGTATTATGAGAAAGAGGTGGGTTATTATGGACCCGGGTAAGGCTATCAGCCTAGTTCAGTGCAAGCAGAATTGGCTTGAAGTGAATGAATGGATTTAAACAAGATTTTAGGCTTCATGCGAGTCAGGTGTGTTCATTTCAGTGTAGCGCTCCTCAAGGAGGGGTGTTGGAATGTCAGGCGTTGTCCTATCTTCGTCAAATTCACCTGATATTATGATTGTGTCGTGCGAGTGTGAACGGCTTGATAAATTCTTATGTGATGAGATTCCGCGTGGCGATGAGGTTAAGTGAGCAGATTGGCTCTTGAGACTCATATTATATATCGCACCTCAGTTGTGCTTGAGTTTTGTAACATATGGCTCTATTAGTCTCCCCATTAATGATATTATGCACTCAGCGTGCTTGTGACCGATGTCAGTAAATGGTAATTGTGAGAAATTCAGCTCTGTGTATATATTTCTTTATGTAAATTCTATGATGGGATCGGGTGGCACGCCACCAAGAGTATGTTATTTGGATCAGGTTGCGCGCCGTAGTAGTGTGATGTTGAGCAAGACTCCTATAATGATTATTCTTGTGTTTATACTTCCTATTTCTCTAAGGAAAGTTCATATTTATAGCGTGAGTCGGGTAGTCCCTTCCTGATGTCATTTCCTTATGTATCATGTTCGAGTTGTGGCTTATTGGCGCATCGTACCGTCATTTGAGACTGTTGGTTATGTCGCGGATGATTTGTTATCTGAGCAGTTTATACCGGGTGAGTCAAAATTTATAAATCTGGGGTCGGTGTGATAAGACTATGCAAGTATATTATAGGACAATCACCATCATTGGTTGCAATGAGATGATGATTTTAGTCCGGAGAAAGGATTTAAATGTTTAGTTAACTCTGTAGTTGGTTAAGAATTTCTACACATTTCATCCGTTGTGGTGGTATCGTCAGCATTATAGCAGAATGTATGTATGTATCTTATAAGGTGCTTTGAGAGCATCAAATTCGTAGAATTCTGGCTATTAAGGTTCAGGGAGCGTCATTGTGGTCAGATGGGTGGATTATATGGTGTATGGTGCTGATTCAGCAAGGATACGCAGTTGTGTTCTGGTGCCTCGTGTGGTAGTTGTTGCGGTGTTCACATATTAGAAACAGGCATGGCAGAGAATTGCAAGTGTTCGAACTAGGGTCTGAGCTTATTATATGGATAAAAGGGAATACCTTCAGATTTTATCAGGCTAATGTGCTCAACTGGGCTGTGGTAGCACGGTCAGGTGCACGAGGTGTTACACAGTGATTTCAGATAATTCTGAGGCAGTTCTTGGCACGTTCGAGGACGAACGTCTGTTTAAGTGGGGGAGAATGTAACGACCCGACCGGTCGTTTTGAGATCCAGCGCGTCGTTCAGCAGTTGAGAGTCATCAACAGCTTCATTTCGGATATATTGACTTGTGCGTCTGGTCGGAATTGAAATTCAGGAAGATCAGAGTTGAATTGAAAGGAAAATATTCATTTCAGAAGCCTTAAGTTGAAGAAATAGAGTAAGACTTGAATTTTGAGTAAACGACCTCTGAATCAGGATCTGACGGTTCCAGCAAGTTCGTATGATAATTTCGGACTTGGGCGTATGTCCTGATCGGGTTTTGGATGACCCCGGAGTGTTTCGGCATATATTATGGAAGACAGCATCTTGGAAGGATTTCATAAATTTGGGTTGTAAGGCATCTCAGTGTTATAGATGTCCGTTAGGGATTTCGAGTCTAGGAATAGCTTCGTATGGTGATTCTGGAGTTGGGAGCGTGATCGGAAGTGAATTCGGATGTCCGTAGATTATTTTGAAGCTATTTGGCTAAAGTTAGAAATTTGAAAGGTTTTTGAGAAATTCGACCCGAAGAGGAAATTTTGATACCGGGGTCGGAATGCAATTCCGAAAAATGAAGCAGGTCCGTAATGTCGAATATGACTTGTGTGCAAAATTTGGAGTCAATCGGACGTGATTTGATAGGTTTCGGCATCAGATGTGAAAGTTATAAATTTCAAAGTTCATAAAGTTGAATTCTTGAGAGATTCGTCGTTCCGATGCTGTTCGATGTGATTTGAAGCCTCGAGCAAGTTCGTGGGATGTTATGGGACTGAGTCGTGTGTTTGGATGGGGTCCCGAGGGCCTCGGGTGTGTTTTGGGGTGGTTTCGGGTCATTTCGGAGTATATTGTTGTTGCTATTTTTTGGTGTTTTTGGTAATGCTATGCGATCGTAGCCTTAGTTATGCGATCGCAGAGAGGAAATTGAGGGGCAAGGTTTTTGGCCTATGCGATCGCGGATGTTGGTGTGCGATCGCGGAGAAGGGCTGGGCAGGCTAGTGTGATCGCAAGGAGGAAGGTGCGATCGCGGAGAAGGAATTTTGGTGGGAGCTGGTAATGGCCTGTGCGATCGCGGGTACGCTTGTGCGATCGCGGAGGAGTGATCTGGGTGGCCTGTGCGATCGCAGACGACTTCATGCGATCGCATAGAAGGGCAGTGCTGGGCAGAGTGGTATTTTAGCGGGTTTAGCTCATTTCCCTTCATTTGTTTCATGGTCATGGACGATTTTGGAGAGCATTTCAAGGGGGCTTTCATCAAGCTTCAGAGGTAAGATGTTTCTACTCAATTCTAAGATTAAACACAAGATTGTTACATAGATTTGACATGAAAATTGTGGAAAGAAAATTGGGATTCTGGAAGAAACCTAGAATTTGGGTAAATGTGATTTTTGCCACGAATTGAGCATAAATTTTGGAGCAAATTGTGTAATTGAATTAGTAAAGCTTCGGGTAGAGATTTTCTTCAAGAAATTTTGAATTCCGGGCACGTGGGCCCGAGGGCATTTTTGTCATTTTATTGAGCCGAGTTGAGGAACTCTGTAATTTGAATTTGGTATGATCAATTGAGTATACTTTCATTGAATTATCGTTATTTGGATAGTTTGGGGGCGTTGCGCATCCGTTGGGGTCGTCGTAGGGGCTCGGAAGCCGGTGATGAATCTGCGGAGCGAGGTGAGTCTCCTTTCCAACATCGTAAGGGGGAAATGTCCCCATAGGTTCCTTATTTGTTATGTATACATGTTGTGGGGTCCGCGTACGTACCAAGTGATGAGAGTCCGTACGTGGCGACTATATTGCTATGTCGGGTAGCTTTAGGACTCAGGAGCATGCCTTTATGTGCCTTATTTGTACCTTGTATGTATTGTAAGTTGTGATTGTTGTTAAGATGACATGGAAAGGTGAAATATTATGATTTCAACCCCAGCTGGCTATAGTGGTATTGGCACGGTCCTGTTGGATTCACTGGTGAGTCGGTACACATATAAACCTATATATTTGAATATGCATTTATCATTTTCGAGTCAGCACACGAGTCGCAGGTAAGATTCGCGATCGTGGGTAGCTTATCATTATCGAGTCAGCACACGAGTCGCAGGTAAGATTCGCGATCGTGGGTAGCTTATCATTATCGAGTCAGCACACGAGTCGCAGTTAAGATTCGTGAACGTGGGTAGCTTATCATTATCGAGTCAGCACACGAGTCGCAGGTAAGATTCGCGATCGTGGGTAGCTTATCATTATCGAGTCAGCACACGAGTCGCAGGTAAGATTCGCGAATGTGGGTAGCTTATCATTATCGAGTCAGCACACGAGTCGCAGGTAAGATTCGCGATCATGGCTAGCTTATCATTATCGAGTCAGCACACGAGTCGCAGGTAAGATTCGCGATCGTGGGTAGCTTATCATTATCGAGTCAGCACACGAGTCGCAGGTAAGATTCGCGATCGTGGGGAGCTTATCATTTTCGAGTCAGCACATGAGTCGCAGGTATGATTCGCGATCGTGGGTATCTTATGACCACCCGTTTGACTCCGGACGGTTGTCTTGTTCTGGTATTGTTTCATCACTTGAGTCTGAGTCACTTATATTGGGATTGTCAGGTATTGTGTAAACGGAGGTTTTGGCACTTGTAGTTCATTTTCAATTGTTACCTGGATTACATTATTTGCCTATGTACTTGTTGATTTCTGCTTCACATGCCTACTCCTTTAGCCATATCTCTTTTTAGATTATATTGCTGGACCTTAGTGAGTATCTAGTCGACCTCTCGTCGCTACTCCTTCGAGTTTAGATGGGATACTCACTGGGTACATATATGTTTATGTACTCATGCTACACTTTTTGTGCATTTTGGTTGCACAAGTATCTTCATAGTTCAGCGATTGGTTTGGAGACTTACTCGGGCTGCATTCATCCGGAGGCTTTCCGCAGTTGACAGAGTCTCCTTCTCCTATATCTTTACATTGTATCTCTATTGCCTTTGTCCCATTTATTTCTCGGACAAGAGTTGTATAATTATATGAATTCTTTGAAACTGCTCATGTACTTGTGTCACCGGGTTCTAGGGATGTGCTGAGTCTTAATCTATTGAATTAAATGGATTTCCTGTCTTGTTTAATTTACAAAAATTTATTTTTTTGATTATGAAATGCAATAAAGGCAGCGATTTCGAAATTGTTAAACAGGAAGGTATTACAACTGATTAAGGGGTTGGTTTGCCTGACAGTGGTGTCAGGCGCCATCACAACCCATAGGTTTTGGGGAGTGACAGGGCATTCAATCCGAAGAGCTTCCCTGTCAATGACATGTTCAGGCACAGTCTTCTTGGACGCCTTCTAACTAAACCTTTCTGGAGCTTCTCTAGATACAAAACGACTGCTATAAACTGGCTCGAGCTAGCCTGTGCCCGAGCTCTCGAAGAACCTTCTGGCCCACTGGCTTTGGAACCGGTGGCACATCTCTTTCTTGATGGATTCATGATACCTGACAAAACAATGGCCACTATTAGTAAGGGTGTGAATTGTGCAAACCTAGGGCGGTTAGTCAGACTTCATCTGCATCATGGTCACATTAGCCTTTCAAGCTCATTGGGGCAATTCAACAAACACCTAGTGTGCATGGGTCTACAATTTAGCACAAGTAACCCCATGGAAGTATAAATCCTCCCCAAATAAAATACAATGGCTACACATACTCATCCCCACAACAATCAACCTCTAACACAACAAGGTCATTAATTTACCTCCATATTCTATACATTAGCACTACAAAGAAGAAAAGAAAAATAAATGGTCTCTAAAATCTACAAAAATCTGAAATTAAAATTACAAAGGGGAAAGAAAGAAAGAGAAAGAGAGAAGTCAGGACTTACTTGACGATCTTGATGCGTAGAAGATAGGACTTTGTTAATGGAGGGAGGAGGATGAAGAGAAGAAATTTGGGATGGGAGGAAGAGGGGGAAAGAGGGGGGCGTTAATTTTTCATAGGGGTTAGAGGGGGAAGAATGAGAGTTATTGTGAGAGAAGGAAAGGGAATAGGGGAAGTGGGGGGTTGGGCGGTTGTTTTAGGTTAGTGGGGTAAAATAAACTAGAGAAGGAAAAGTAAAATAAAAAAATAAAAAAATTAAAAGACTTACTTACCTTCTCGACTGCAACCAACACCGCGGTCGCGGTCGCTGGGCAGAAGACCATCAAACCATTGCGCCCGGTCCGTGCTCAGGACCGCTGTCGCGTTGAAAAATAGAGGGGTGAGTAACTTCCATGCCCCAGGATGCGGTCGCGTCCGCGGTCGCGATCCTGAGGCAGAACACAACCAAAGCACTGCGCCCTGGGTCGCGTCCCATACCGCGGTCGCGGTGCGCTATTCCATAATTTTTTTTATTTTCTTCAACTTATTACCTTTCCGGAGTTGGCTTTTGACCCCGACTCCTCCCAATGTGCACCAATCTTTCCCTGTACACTACTAATTTGGCTCGTATCGTTCACATCAAATACAACAACAAAAGAAAAGAAAAACAAAGAAGAGCATGGGTTTCCTCCCAAGAAGCACTTGATTTAACGTCGTGGCACGACGATTACAACAAATCAATGGGTTGCCTCCCATGTAGTGCCTGATTTAACATCGCGGCATGACGAAGATAAGCGCACTTAAGGTTCGCTCGACCTCTGAGGCTAAGTCAAATGGGTCAATGACATTTCCTTTACTTCATCCATACCCACATAATGTTTCAATATGTGCCCATTGAGTCTAAACGTGCGAGAGTCTTTCTCTGCGGCAATTTCTACAGCAGCTGAAGGGAGCACTTCAACCACACGAAATGGCCCTAACCATCGTGACTTTAGTTTACTCGAAAATAGCCTTAATCTTGAATTGTAAAGCAATACCATATCTCCGATTTTGATATTCCGCTCAATAATGTTCTTATTATGTAACCTCTTCATTCTCTCTTTGTACAATCTTGTGCTCTCAAAATCAAGATAGCGGAACTAATCCAGTTCATGCAACTCTGTGACTCTACTTGTTCCTGCAACATCCATGTCTAGATTCAACTGTTTTAGTGCCCACCAAGCTCTATGCTCTAACTCCGTCGGCTAGTGGCAGGCCTTCCCAAACACCAACTTGTATGGTGACATGCCAATCGGTGTTTTGAAAGCAATTCTATAAGCCCAGAGTGCATCATCTAACCTTTTCGCCCAGTCCGTTCTTGTGGCATTCACGATTTTTGTTAACACACTCTTTATCTCTCTGTTTGACATTTCTACTTGCCCAGTACTCTGAGGATGATATGGGGTGGCCACCATGTGGCATACAATATACTTCTCTAAGAACTTCTCGAAGGCTCGATTATAGAAATGAGTGCCTCCGTCACTAATTATTGCCCTTGGGATGCCGAAACGGGTGAATATGTTCTTCTTCAAAACCCCAATCACCACCCTTGCATCATTGGTGGGGAGTGTTGCAGCTTCCACCCATTTGGACACGTAGTCTACAATGACAAGTATGTACTTATTTCCATATAAACTGACGAAGGGACCCGTCAAGTCTACTCCACATACGTTGAACACTTCGACCTCCTGAATTGGCTTCATGGGAATCTCATGGTGACGGGAAATGTTTCCGGTTAGCCGGCATCCATCACATCCCTTTACCCATAAATGTGCATCCTTAAACACTGTTGGCCAGTAGAAACCTGCTTCCAAAACTTTTGCGACTGTCGACTCCTCTGAAATTTCCACCATATGTCGATGCGTGACATGCCTCCAAACAGAAGATTGATCTATCTCCGGGACACACCTCCGGATCATGTTGTCAACACAGATCCTAAACAGATAAGGTTCATCCCAATAATACATGCGGCAATCACGGAAAAACTTTTTCTTTTGCATAGAGGAGATGTCATAAGGAACTATACTGCTTGCCAGGTAGTTTGCAATGTATGCATACCATGGCACTTCCTCAAGGCTTGTGGCGAGTAGCTTCTCATTTGGAAAGGTTTCCAGAATCTCTTCTACCTCAACTTCTTTTTTAGCTCCTTCCAATCTCGATAAGTGATCAGCTACTTGATTTTTTGTGCCCTTTCGATCACGAATTTCCAAGTCGAACTTTTGTAGCAGCATCATCCTACGAATCAGGCGCGGTTTTGACTCTTTCTTCTCGATCAGGTACCCGAGAGCAACATGATCAGTATAGACAATTACCTTCAAGCCTATCAGGTACGATGTGAACTTATCAAACGCGAATACTACAGCTAGCATCTCCTTTTCAGTCACAGTGTAGTTCAGCTGGGCTCCACTGAACGTTCTACTTGAATAGTAAATTGGGTGCATTATTTTATATTTCCGTTGTCCTAGAACTGTTGCAACTACATAATCACTTGCATCAAATATTAGCTCGAAGGGTTTCTCCCAGGTGGGGGAAACAATGATAGGTGGTGTGACCAGTCTCTTCTTCAATTCCTCAAATGTGACCATGCAATCATCAGAAAACACAAAGGGGTGTTCTTTTTCTAGAAATTTACACAAGGGGTTAGCAACTTTGGAAAAGTCTTTTATAAATCTCCTATAGAAATCGGCATTCCCAAGGAAACTTCTGATTGCTTTGACGGATGTGGGTGGTGAAAGTTTTTCTATCACGTAAACTTTTCGCGCGATCCACCTCAATGCCCTTGCTTGATACCAAATGTCCCAAGACTATAACTTCTTGTACCATGAAATGGTACTTCTCCCAGTTTAGTACCAGATTAGTCTCTATACACCTCTTCAACGCTCTCCTCAGATTCTTAAGGCAGTCATTAAATGAATTTCCCACTACTAAGAAATTATCCATGAAAACCTCCATTATTTCCTCTAACATGTCCGTGAAGATGGCCATCACGTACCTTTGGAATGTGGCAGGTGCGTTGCATAGGCCAAATGGCATTCTCCGAAAAGCATAAATCTTATAGGGGAAGGTGAATGAGGTATTCTCTCTGTCCTATGGTGCACTAGAGATCTGATTGTACCCTGAGTACCCATCCAGAAAACAAAAATGGGACCTCCCTGCCAGTCTGTCTAACATCTTAGCAATGAATGGAAGGTGGAAATGGTCTTTCCGAGTGGCCAAGTTCAACTTTCTGTAATCCATATAGATTCGCCAGCCTGTGACGATTCGTCTAGAGATCAATTCATTCTTATCATTTTTCACTACTGTCATTCCAGCCTTCTTAGGTACACATTGCACTGGGCTAACCCAGTTGCTGTTAGATATGGGGAATATGATTCCCGCATCTAACCACTTAATAATTTCTTTCTTCACCACTTCCTTCATATTGGGGTTCAGCCTTCTTTGGTGTTTTCTGGAAGGTTTGTGCCTGTCTTCCAGTAGAATCTTATGCATGCAGAAGGCCGGGTTGATCCCCTTGATATCTGCCATGGTCCACCCAATTGCAGTCTTGCACTCTGTTAGCACCTGCAAAAGTTGTTCTGCCTGCACATCTAACAAACTAGATGAGATAATAATAGGTAATGTGGAGTTAGGTCCTAAGAATGCATACCTGAGATGGGCAGGCACTGGCTTCAGCTCCAACTTTGGTGGTTCTTCTATGGATGGCTTGGCTGGAGGAGTTTTCCTTTCCTCTAAGTGCAGGGGCTCAAATTCGAGTGGTCAATTTCAAAAACCTTTGCCCTCAAGAGCAAGCACCAATTCTGCCAATTCTTTACCATTAACCTCATCTAGGTTCATGAGACAAGCTGCTAGAGGATCCTCAATAACATAGACGTGGGTCTAGCTATTCCAATCCAGAGCCTTTTATAGATAGCTAGGGGCATAAGATTTATGCTTGCCCCCAAATCACATAGTGCCTTAGCAAATGCAAAGTTACCTATAGTGCAAGAATTGTGAAACTCCCTGGGTCAGACAACTTCTCAGCAATGGGTCTCGTTGCAACAGCACTGCAAGACTGAGTTAGAGTAACTATGGCCAAGTCTTGGAAGTCGAACTTGAGGGACATCAAGTCCTTCATCATTTTCGCATAGCCAGGAATCTCTTTTAAAGAATCAATCAATGGAATATTTACCTGAATTTGGTTCAATATTTCCAAGAACTTCTTATATTTCTCATCGTTTTTATATTTGGCTAATCTCTATGGGAATGGTGCTAGAGGTTTTTTCTTTCCTGTGATTTGGTTTTTCTCTTATTCAGGAACTGCCTCCACTACCGGTTCCCATGTTGTCTCATCTTCTTTCTCAGCCTCTTTTTCTTTGTTGGCATCTTCTTGGGGACGTTGTACTGTCACCTCAGTCAACCGTGCTGAATCATCTATCTCAATGGGAAGTGGCACAAGTGTATCAGTAGGTCTTCTTTCGCGAGCAATCTCTTGCTCCAACTCTAGGTCTCTACCATTACGTAGACTCACTGCCATTACCTGCTTCGGGCCCTGGTCCTTCGGATTTATCTGTGTGTCTGCAGGTAACGTCCCATGAGGAAGATTATTCAGAGCCATCAAAATCTGACCCAATTGGACCTCAATATTCTTTATGGCTGACTCGTGTGAGTCTACTCTTTCAATTATTTTCGCATTGGACCCAATCACCTGTTGCATCATTCCCTCGAGTCTAGAAAACCCATATTCCTGTCTCCTAGTGTGTTGTTGTTGAGGTGGATGATAACCCTGCTTCTGATTCTGATGGTTGTAGCCCTGTTGCCTTTGGTAAGGCACCATATTGCCTTGCGGTCGCATGGCCCCCATATTACTGTTATTATTATGCTGCTACGGGGCTGGGATGTATTGTTGATTCTGCTGACCCCAATTCTGACCACCTGGTCTTTGTCCCTTGTAGTTGGACACATAATTCATGTTTTCTAGATAATGTTGGTGATCACCATCAGCACTCCACGGTCCACCAAATGGCTGACTAATGCAAGATGTACATAAACCCCCTTTGGTTGTATCAACTATGTGTACCTGTTGTTTCTGACCTGATTCTTCAACCTTTTTAGTGAGGATGCTCATTTGTGTCATTAGCGTAGCCATATTTTCATCTATAGAGTTAGCTGGATCTAAGGCCATTGAGTGGACCACAGGACTGATGGGAGCGTTTCTGGTTGTCCATCCTGAATTTTGTGCCATCTTGTTGAGCATGATCTTTCTCTCTCTGAATGTTTTACTCAAGAATGCTCCACCGGCTGAAGCATCAACATTAGCCTTCAAGCTATCCGCTAGACCTATATAGAACCACTGCCCCAACATTTGCTTATGAATACCATGGTGTGGACATAAAACCAGCAGCCCTTTGAATCTTTCCCACGTCTCTTCCAATGTTTCTAATGGTTTCTATCTTAAGTTCAAGATCTCATCAATTTTCTGAGCAGTCTTGTTGGGTGGATGAAATTTGTTCACAAATTGCTTGATTAATTCCTCCAAAGTAGTGATGGAATTTATGGGGAGTGAATTGAGCCAAGTCTGAGCTGCTCCCTTAATAGAGAATGTAAACAAAAATAGCCTTATTGCTTTTGGTGTCACGTTGTGTTGTCTTTGTGTGGCACAGATTGACAGGAAATTCATTAAGTGTTGTTGAGGATCTTCAATGTATGACCCCGAGAATAGTCCCTTATTTTGCAACAAATGCAACATGTTGTTTGTGATTTGGAACAAATCAGCATGCATCTATGGGGCTATAATCGATGTGGCTAAATTGTTCGTTGTGGGTTGTGGCCAATCATACAAAGCAGCCTCTGGCACAAGAGGCGCCACCACCTGCTCATTTGGGTCCTCCACGTTATCCTCATTATCCCTGTTGTTTACCAGGTCTTCCATGTCTGGTGCAAGTTGTTCAGTCGAGTTTTGTTGTTGTTTGATTTTCCTATTTGCCTGATTCAAGGCCTTGAAAACTTTCTCAGGATCTGATAATGCTTCGAACACTTCACCAGTTCTTGAGGAGTTTCTAGGCATGCACCTGTAACACCAAGATTTCAAACGTTAAAAATTCAAGGTATTTGATTGAAAGTGAAGAAAATTGACTACTGTCACAATCCCAAATCAATATAGGCCGTGATGGAGCATAGCGTATCACTAGGCTAGCCAACTACTAAGAGTAACACATAGAAACTGTCTGTTTAATATCATAGGTCAAAGTAATTAGGTTCATGTTTTAAAACATACTGAACAACAGTAATACCACAAAATCAAGTCTAACCATGATCCCAACACTTGGAATCAACTGTCATGAGCATCTAAAGAGGTAAATACAATATCTGATAACAAGTCTCTACTAGTACAATCCACGGAAAACTAGAAATCTACGAACTAAGAAAGGAAAGAAGGCCAGCAGGGGATGCCGAACAACTACCTCTATCCTCGATCAAACTCCGAGCAAAGGAGAAGTCAGCTCACGCTCAGATCTGGTACCTGGATCTGCACACAAAGGTGCAGGGAGTAATGTGAGTATGCCAACTCAGTAAGTAACCAAAGTAACTAAGGGCTTGAGTGCAGTGACGAGCATTTAAACGTGATAATTTCATAAAAACATGTGCCAGTGAAAACAAATAGAGTAAATCAAAAGTCGACATTTTTTCAAATACGTTGCAAACTTCAGTTCCTTATTAAACTTTCATAAAACATTAACTGAGCGTTTATTAAAGAGACTCAGTGTAAAATGAGTGAAAAATAATGACATCATAATTTATAGCCTCTCAGGCACAATATCACTGCAAGATGGGGTCTCTCAGTCACTCGTAACTCCACTAGCACAAATCAACGCTTAAACTCAGCACTCTCACTCAACAGGTACCATGAATACACATAACTGCTGCGGCGTGCAGCCCGATCAAAATAATAGTCGATTGCGCCCACTGGGGGTGTACAGACTCCGGACGAGCTCCTACAGCCCAAGCACTATATTGATGCGGCGTGCAGCCCGATCCATATATATATATATATATATATTGCGGCGTGCATCCCGATCCATATAATATTTGCTATGGCGTGCAGCTCGATCCATATAATATCCTCACATACTCGGCTCTCGGCCTCACTCAGTCATCCTCTCAAGCCACTCGGGCAACTCATCTCAACTTACGGGACTCATCCCAAAATATCTCTCAATATTTTAAAACAGTGTGATAACAGTGATAACATCAACAAATATAAAGCATGACTGAGTTCATAAGTTTTCTACCAAAATAGTGTGAGAATAGTGGAAATTTACCCCTAAGAGTCTAAACAGATCGGCACAAGGCCCCAAACATGGCATACAACCCATAATGAATACAAGTCTGTAAAGTATAGGATATTATGAGGTTTCAAATCAAACACGCGGCTTAGAAGTCGCTACGGGACGGACCAAGTCACAATCCCTATCGGTGCACGCCCACACGCTCGTCACCTAGCATGTGTGTTACCTCATTTATCAAAATAATACGAAATACCGGGGTTTGATACCCTCAGGTCTAGAGTTACAATCGTTACTTACCTCAAACCTGCCCGAAAACTAATCCGCGATGCCCTTTCCACTCGAATCGTCTCCCAAATGCTCCGAGTCTATCAAAATCAGATTAATAACATCAAAATATGCTAGGGAGACGAAATCCATTGGAAAATAATCAAAATTAGGCACAAATCCTGAAACTGGCAAAACCCGACCCCTGGGCCTACGTCTCGGAACTCGATAAAAATCCTAAAATCGGAATCCTCATTCTCCAACGATTCTATACATACCAAGAACATCAAAATAGAACCACAATTGCCCCTTCAATTACTTAATTAAAGTCTCCAATTTTTCCAAGCCCTAACCCCCCCCTAATTTACACACAGATTTTTCCCTTATTTTCACCCTATTTCAGTCCAAAAATCACATAGAGACGAGTTTTACGTCCAAATACCTTACCTCAATGAAGTCCTCTATATTTCCTCCTTCAAAACCCTCTCCCAAATCTTAATCCTGGAAGAAAATATTGAAGAAATGGCTCAAAATTGCAAAGGCTGGAATTTATACTCTCCTGTCCACTGGTTTCGCACCTGTGGTCACTTACGCGCACCTGCGGACCCGCACTTGCGGTCCCAGGTGTGCATATGCGGACTCTACTCAAGAGACAAACCTCCGCACCTGCGCTCAAAGTTCCGCACCTGCGACTTCGCAAGTGCGGTACAACCCTCGCACCTGCGGAACTCCTCCAGCCCACCAGAATCCGCACCTGCTCCCTTTTTTTGCACCTGCGACTCTCGCACATGCGCTCAACCATCCGCAGATGCGGCCACACCAGAGGGGCAACACGAGCATCAGTTCAACTGCATTTTTCCCACTTCAAAGTCCCCGGGGGCTATCTGAAATCAACCCGAGCCCCTCGGGACCCCAAGCAAAAATACAAACAAGTCCTAAATGATCACCCGAACTTAGTTGAACCATCGGAACACCGAAAATAACATCAAAACTCTAATTCAACTCATGATTCAAGCCTAAGACTCCTAAAACTTTCGAAAATTACCAACGATGCCGAAACCAACCAAAACGCATCTGAATGACCTGAAACTTTGCACACACGTCCAAAATGACCCTACGAACCTGCTCCAACTTCCAGAATTCCATTCCGACCCTGATAGCCTATTTTCCACTACCGACCGGAAATTCCCAAAAACTTATTTTTGCCAATTCAAGCCTAATTCTACTATGGACATCAAAACCACATTCCGAACCCACTCATATGTCCCAAATTACCTAACGAAGCTATTCGAGTCATAGAATCTACATTCCGAGTTTGTTTACAAATAAGTCAAATCCTAGTTTAATTTTTGAACTATTAGGCCCATTTAAGAGACTAAGTGTCTCAATTCTCACCACAACCACTCCGGACCCGAGCCAACCGACCCCAACACATCATAAACAGACTAAACAATGCATGACAAGGAAGAAACAAGAATAACGAGGCTAATTCCATGGAACGACCGGCCGGGTCGTTACAACTACACTAAGAATTTTTGCACTTCTTTTAATTGAAATTGATAACACCGTTAATTCTCCGGCAATAGAGCCAAAATTTTGTCACGCCTAACTATGCCTTATAAAAGGACAAAGCGGTCACTGCAAATATATGTTGGGTATTAAGCCTAGGGTCGAATCCCACAAGGAATTAGCCTATCAATTACCGCTATGAGATCCACACAATTCCACGTAATCAACTTTNGGCCGGGTCGTTACAACTACACTAAGAATTTTTGCACTTCTTTTAATTGAAATTGATAACACCGTTAATTCTCCGGCAGTAGAGCCAAATTTTGTCACGCCTGACTATGCCTTATAAAAGGACAGAGCGTTCACTGCAAATATATGTCAGGTATTAAGCCTAGAGTCGAATCCCACAAAGAATTAGCCTATCAATTACCGCTATTAGACCCACACAATTCCACGTAATCAACTCCCCAAGATATTTAGATAACATTTGGGTTGTTTTCTAACTAACTATTACTTAATGAACTGTAATGACTAAGAACTAACTAAAAACGGGTTGTAAACAATAATTGGAATGATCTAAGGTTATGATTTCCCCTACTGTTGGAATTTTTTCCGCTATGTTTGGTATAGGCAGAATACATAACTGGACCCTTCAACTTGGCCTTTTTGTCACTTGGACACTTAAACATAGAGTTTTTCCTATCAGGCCCTTCAACTAAACCACATCTATGCCAATTAGACACTTTGTAGACCATCTGATAAAACGTTTTATAAAAGTTAATCGTGTGTACTACAATTGCCTATAACACCTTAAAATATTCCACCTTATAGAATTAACCCCCAAAATAGTTGAAACTCATTTTCAGAAAATGGAAAACCTACTGTCGGCTCTGACAACTTAGTGCTCTAAAAAGCCCGCTGGAAATTTCCTCCGTTCAACTTCATCTCTTATTTCGATTTTACTGAAATATCACTCTATTCTCTCTATTTCTCGTCTAAGTTGGTGTAGCTTACAAGTGACGTGTAAAAGAGAACGAGCATGCCAAATTAGAATAGTCAATTCCTTATAAACTGAACTTTCTTTTAAAAAAATTAAGAGGAAAAAAGAAGAAGAGAAATAGAATGTAAGGTAAAATTTAGCTTTAATTGGAATAATATATTATAATATAATAATAATAATATAATAATCAACAACCTTTTTCTAATGTTCACGCGTCCTTCGATCCCCACACACTCAATCATGTCACTACAAAGTGTCTAATTGGCACAGATGTGGCTTAGTTGAAGGGCCTGATAGGAACAACTCTATGTTAAGGTGTCCAAGTGACTAAAAATGCCAAGTTTAAGGGTCCAGTTATGTATTCTGCCTTTGGTATAAATTTTCCTAATCTTCTCCATCGATCATGAGCACTCTAACTATCGTAAATCTCTACCGAGTAATTACGACAATATACTAGACATATTCTCCCGAAATACACTAGCTAGCTTTAATTACAACTCACTTAGATCGCACCCAAGGTTTCAGTATCCCTAATACCACCTTTAAACCCTTTGTTATTGATCCCTCATATACGTCAAGAGTGATGTTTTCCAACAACGACCTAAATATGCACTCTCTCCCGAGCGATACATACTAAATAGGCACAGCTAATTGAGGGCCCTTCAATTAACTACAACAAGCATGAAGTTGAACAAATAGAGATAAAACATTGGCAAATATATATTAACATAACAAGAATTTCATCTTTCAATAGGTTCCATCAAAACCCTAGTTTAAATGTTTAGCTACTCATACTAAAACAAGATAAAGCAATAAGATAGTTAATATTTCCCAATTAATGATAAAAGGAAGAAGAATGAAAAACTCTAAAGATGACTTGATCTCCTCTTACTTGTTCTTGATTCCAATTGAGTCTAAAACAAGTTTGAAACTGACTTTGGGCGAGTTTTTGGGTTTATATAGGGTTAGGTTAATTTCCCAGCAATTTTTACACTTCAGCCCCTAAACTTCCTAGCAGCAGCACACCCAACCGTGGTCGCGGTCCCAACCCTGGACTCGAGCGCGGTCATTTTTTAACCTTTCTGTTTCTGGCCGCGCTTTGCAGCGCTTGGCCCCGCCCAGGTCCGCGGTCGCAAACCTGGTTTTCACTGCATTCTTTGTCTTTCCTTGCTCCTTTTCATCAGGGCTATCCTCGATTGGCCTTGTATATACATATGTGACCTCAAAATGCTTTTTATCCTCCTCCTAACTCGGAGTAGCTCCTGCAAAGCATAAAAATATCAATTAGAGAATTTTGTTATCTTTTAACATTAAAAACATAAATAAAGCATAGTTAATTTAGAGTATAAATAGTATCTACATTGCATAATACAGACTACTATCAAATACCAACTTTAAATCATAAGGATATAGGTATATCTTACTAATAAGGTGTAATAGTGATAACGAACATATAAAAGTATGAATCTAAATATAAACTAGTGATACTCAAAATGTATTAGGTTTATATACCCTAGGAATAGCACTCTTCGAAGAATATACACAAACATGTAAGGGTGAATAGAAACCCCAGAACATATAATTGCCAAACCAAAGGTATATTCAAACAGGTAATGGCCTCGATGATGTTCTAAACATCAATACCACACAAGAGGGGGTGATTTTTGTGGTGTCCAATTTTTGCGTGCACTAGGTATAGAAGGATCGGGTTCTTCTATGTGTTGTAACTCTTATAGTTTGCGGAATAATAATTGCATAAATGAAACAACACATCAATTTTACGTGGAAAACACCTGGCTCAAAGGGTGAAAAAACCACGACCTACTTCCCAGTAGGATTTTCCCAAACTCTTCACTAAGTCAATGAGCCAAACATCATTTACAAAAAAAACTCTTTTGTAAACCTAAGGACTAACTATAATCCCCTTGTGGCAAACTAGCCTCTAGCTATTTGCGACAAGCTTCAAGTTAACTCTAACTTGAATACTCAGTACCGATTACAATTGCTTCTAGATAAAGCTGAAAGATACAATTTGTAATCACCTACAGCAAATAACTAGACTAAAAGATAACAGATGGAACTGGTTCTTCTAGCTGGTTCAAGTAGCTTCAGATTAGCACACTCAAATCTTACACGAACTGTTTGCAAAATTGCTTTGGTAATTTTGCTCTCCATTCTTGTTTCACTTCTGTGTTTGTGCACACATGTTCAGTAAGAACACTTGACCATATATAGGATCAGTAATCACGGAGATATACTAGAATTCTGATGCAACTCTTCCTTGGTGGAAGAGTTCTAGTTGATCTTAATTTCCTAGATCATCCTCTATCTTGATTTTGTCCTTCCTGAATAAGAAGTCCATCTGCCTATCAATTTGCAACCTTTTCGATTTAGGAGATATCTCTTCAGATCACTTATTGTGTTTATCTTCTGTGTGTGATCTCCTCACGTGCCATTTTCTCTGCGTGTCTATGTCTTTAGTGATGGACCTGGTTTAACTTTGAATTCATTTGGCAATCGTCAAAACCATTCAGCTTCTTGATCCAACAAATTCCCCCTTTTTGATGATGACAAACTTTGTGCTTATACCTTTAACCACTTTAATCCAACATCGACACTTTTTATAGCATTAAGCATTTATCATAAAGAACCAGGTTCATTGGGTTATAAATATCACAATTTTCAATATAGCAGATCTTCCCCGTTTTGGCATCATCGAAAAGTTGCAAAGTTTTAGAATTACCAGTTTTATAACAATTACTTATGGCCATTGAGGCAACCGCATGGTGCAAACATGTATTAATCATCAAAAGTAAACTAAGAATGCAGGCAATTAAAGAAAGTGAGACAAAAGTAAGAGCGGAAACATCACAATTCATTGATTTGATAATAGTTCAGGCACCAAACACAAAAAGAAATAGAGACAGTCACAACCATGAGCAAAACAAAAACAACAAAAGAAATCCCGAACTGGGTCATAGAGGGTTTAGGGACGACAGTGGACACTTAAGGCTGGGAAGGGGTGGAGGTTGGGTTCTTTGCTTGGAGAAGAGAAAGCATTTGTTGTAGAATTCCTGCATTCTTCTTCTTTTCATTTGCAAGTTCAGCTTTGAGCGCATCCCGCTCAGCCTCAACCTCTGTAAGGCGGGTCTTCAATCGAAGGATTTCAGCATCCTTAACCCCACCTTCATGCTTAAGCGCCCTGACCTTGCTTTTCACAGGCATTTTTCTTGATGAACCAGGTTCATCATCTGGAACATTCACAGCATAATCACAAGTCAGAAGCGTATTCTTCCCGAAGTGATCCTTGACAGTGGCCATTTATGCCTTCTTCACAGGAACTTTGTATTTGGCCAGCACAGTCGTTAGGATGAAACCATATGGGATAGCATGTGCCTTGGTTCCATTCACCACCCTATCAAGTAACTGCATGATTAAAGGGCGGCAGTTAATTTGCCGTCCACTGTCTAGGCATTTCATAAGAGTCAAATCCATGTAGTTCGCTATATTCCTCCTCTCTTGCCTGGGAAATATGCACTTGTTGACGAACTCAAAGATCACTTTGTGCTGAGGCTTAATCTCTCTTTTATACACATCCCTTGGTTCCACCTCCCCATCATTTTCACTGAATCTCCTAGTGATTTGAAGTGCTGAAGGAAGACCATCCAAACTGGGCCACCTCTATCTAGTGTAATCATCGTATCCCTCAGAGGGAATCCCAAGTATCTCGCCCAGCTCCTTGGAATCAAAAGAGATATCAACCTCTTTTACTTGACTGGAGACCCTTCCGTCCTTGACCTCTGCACTTGCCATAAATTCTACAATTTCATTCCTGGCTAGCCTTCTATCAAGGTGAAGGACCAGGTCCTTCCAGTTCTGCACATCCAGGATGTCCACAAGGTAGATCATGCCTGATTCTTCAAGATCCCTTATTAGCCTTCCCTTCAGTATTGTACGCTTTCCAAACCTTATCATATTGTCTGTCTCCCCACCAGAATCCTCTGCGTCTTCACCACTCCACTCAGCATCATCATCAAATTAAACTTTCTTTGATTTGGACCTAGTTCGCTTGGCAACAGTTGAAGGTGTGGCAGACACAGAAGCTGACTTCTTGGAAGAAGTCTTGGCCTTCTTTGGTTTGGGTGTCTCAGTCTCAACTTGTGCTAGTTGTTCCTCTTGATGGACCAGGTCCATCTCCTCAACATCAATAGCCTCAGCAGGCTCAAACACATTCGCCTGCCCCTTAGCAGCTTTCTTTCTCTTACTTTCCCTTAGAGCTTTCTGCAACTCCTCTTCACTCTGTCTAATCTCACTCCTTGGCATGCGACCTCTAGGAATTGAATTATCAGCAGATGAAGTGGCTTTTCTTTTCTTGCTGGCCACTGGAGGATCAGCTTTCTTTGTCATGGGCGTTCTCTTCTTTTTGGTCTTGTAACTCTCCCCTAATTTTCTCATCAGTTCTACAAAAGTTTCCTTAATGGATGAACCAGGTTCATCGGTTGCATGCTGCAGATTTTCCAGCCCTTCCACAGCTTCTCCAGAATTGCTTCCCCCTAAATTCTTAGCACCTTCTTCCACAACCACTGGGGCAGGGCCACAGATTGCCAGTGGAGTACCTTTTTCCCCTATTCCCCTCACTGAACTTCTTTCTCCCTCTCTCTCAATTTCTTGCCTACTGGTATTTTTACCACTTCTTCTTATCCTATCAGGAATCTCCACATCTACTACAGACCCAATTAACACAAACCTATTTTCAGAAATGACAGGCTCAGACCTAATTTCAGATGTTACCTGTTCAGAGTCAGGAGAACCAGTTGCTTCCCCCTCATTTGCAGACTTGAAAGAGTCGTTGGAGTTTTCAGATTCTTGCACCTGGCTAGCTTGAAGCTTTGCATTCACTTTTCGAGTAAGGGAGCCAGAGGCCACAGTCTTTCTGGCCAGCATTTTCACACGCCTTCTCCTGAGTTCTGGAGTAGGGCTTGTGGGATAACATGAGCGATTGGAGGAGACGGAATAGGTGATGGAACAGGGTTGTTTTGAGGGGTGGAAGAGTGTGACTGAGATTGGGTGGAAGAATTATATTAAGATGGAATGGGAGAATTTGATTGAGATGGGGAGGGATAATTTGAACCAGTATCTTAAAGCGTGATACCGTATTATGGAGTGGTTGAGGAGTACGTAGTAGGAGGTGGTGTGGAAGACATGTTTATGAATCTTGGAGATTAGAAGATTTCGATCAAGGTGTTTGAACACAGAGTTGAACTTGTTTCGACGGTTATGCCTTTTGGAAGAAAAGAGAGTGAAGAAATAGAGAGGTGATGATGAGTTTTTAACACCTTGGTTAATAAATGTACAATGGGTATAATTTTTGGTCAAGTGGGAGTCTAATCGACTCAAGAGTGTCAGATGATAAGTGACGGTTATGACTCCCCTTTAAACTAGGCTAATTTAATTTGATTGGACTCTTTGGAACGGGTTCAATTTTGGGATAAGTACCGAGATTGTAAAAAGAGATTATTTTGGATAGATACCTGCTCATGAGTGACTATAATTATTTCAATATGTGTATAGTGATGAGCACGTACCTTGTCAGTTAGATGAACCAGCAACGATGAACCAATTTCATCGTGTTAGAATCTCTTGATTTGGCCTCAGTTTACAAAATAGAAAAACATCATTAGTAACCAAAGAGTCATATTAACACATGGAAACAGAGTATGCTTTTTATGGCATGATACTGAGCAATGATTATTCTGATTATTTACACATTTCAGAAATCTTAGCCATTTTTTTTTTCATTTTTTTTTTGAACTGGTTCAAATAGGTTATCTTAATCATCCCTAATTCTAACATGTTTATTTCAAAATTATCTCTACTTAGTGCTTAGATGTCAGCAATTTGTTTATTAGTAGCACAGAATTCAATTGAGATCAGTCCCTTCTCATAGTTGTCTCTTAGGAAATGATGTCTAACATCTATGTGCTTTGTTCTTTTATGATGAACGGGGTTCTTTGTCATACTAATATCACTAGTGTTATCACAGAAGATAGGAATGCATTCAACCTCTATACCAAAATCCATCAATTGTTGCTTAATCCATTGTAACTGAGCACAACATGAGGCTGCAGCCACATACTCAGCCTCATCGGTAGATAGAGCTACTGAATTCTGTTTCTTAATGGCCCAAGACACAAGACTTGAGCCCAAAAAGTGTGTCATACCTGAGGTTCTCTTTCTATCTACTAAGAATCCAGCATAGTCAGCATCATCATAGCCCACAAGATAGAAATTACTACATTTGGGGTACTTAAAACATAGGTCTGTGGTGCCTTTTAGATATCTCAGGATTCTCTTCACTGCTGTTAATGAGACTCCTTGGGATTAGCCTGAAATCTTGTATAAAGCCCTACGCTGAAAACAATGTCAGGTCTACTGGCAGTAAATATAATAAGGACCCAATCATCCCTCTATACATATTTTGATCAACAGATGAACCAGATTCATCTACATCTAGTTTTGTGGTTGTTGCAATGGGAGTGTCAATTTCTTTTGAGTATTCCATTTTAAATCTTTTGAGCAACCCTTTCACATACTTTTGCTGATGGATCATAGTTCCATTTGAGTTTTGCTTAATTTGTAAGCCTAAAAATAAATTAAGCTCACCCATCATCCTCATTTCAAATTCACTCCCCACTAGTTTAGCGAATTCCGTACTCAGTTTTTCAAAAGTTGCCCCAAAATATTATGTTATCTATGTATACTTGTACCACCAAGAGGTCCTTACCTTTTTCCTTCAAGAATAAGGTGCTGTCAATTTGACCTCTTTTGTAGTCATGTTCCAGCAAGAATTTAGATAGTCGTTCATACCATGCTCTTGGTGCTTGCTTGAGTCCATACAAGGCCTTGTAAAGTTTGTACACATGGTCAGGGGTCTCCTTACTTTCAAATCACGGAGGTTTCTTGATAAATACTTCCTCTTTTAGGTAGCCATTCAGAAAAGCACTCTTGACATCCATTCGGTGGAGGCTGAATTCCATGTAGGCAGCAAATGCTATGAGGAGCCTGATTGCCTCCAGCCTTGCCACAGGAGCAAAAGTTTCATCATAGTCTATGCCCTCTTCTTGACTATATCCTTGGACCACTAATCTAGCTTTGTTTCTTGTAATTGTTCCATCTTCATCGAGCTTGTTTCTGGGTACCAGATGCCAAACTTGACTTCTTTCATATTGATTGAGTTCCTCTTGCATGGCATTTACCCAGTCTCCATCTTGTAAGGCTTCATAAACATTTTTTTGGTTCGATTAAGGATAGGAAGGCATCAAAAGCACACAGATGTTTTAGAGACATGTTCCAATGATGTTTGCTGTTGAGTTCCCCCTGTCAGGTTGCTCAGGGTAGATGGACTTGTTCCTTCTTCCATAGTAGCTCCAGTTTAGTCGTAGTTTATGACCAACCCAATTTCCTCATCTTCATGTTCCTGTCTCTCAGAAAGAATGTTAGTTTCATCAAAAACACCATGCACACTTTCTTCTACACACATAGTTCTTTTGTTATAAACCTTATAGGCCTTACTATGTGAGGAATATCCCAAGAATACTCCCTCATCACTTTCTGGGATCAAACTTTCCTAGGGAGTCCTTTCCATTGTTGTGCACAAAGCACTTATAGGAAAAATCCCTAAGATGAGATATATTGGGCTTTCTCCCTTTAAGTAACTCATACGAAGTTTTCTCTACAAGTGGTCTAGTCATGCACCTATTTATGATATAGCATGCAGTGTTTATTGCTTCTGCCCAGAAGCTATGAGGTAGTTTACTAGAAAGAAGCATGGTTCTAACCATATATTCAGGAGTTATGTTCTTTCTTTCAACAACTCCATTTTGTTGTGGAGTTCTAGGGGCAAAAATGTTATGATCTATGCCATGTTCATCACAAAATTCAGCAAACTTTGCATTTTCAAATTCAGTGCCATGATCAGACCTTATTGATGCAAGCTGATTTTCTAATTGTTTCTTAGTTCTACTAACAAAGGAAGTAAGCATATCAAATGCTTTATCTTAAGATGTTAGGAATATTGTCCAGGTAAATCTAGAGTAGTCATCAACAAGCACCATTGCATATCTCTTACCACTCTGCTCAATGTTCTCATAGGACCGCATAGATCCATATGAACCAGTTCCAATGTCCTGGTGGTACTTATTATTTTCTTGCTTTTGAAAGAGGACCTTACCTGCTTCCCCCTTGCACAAGCCTTACAAACTTTGTCTTCCTTGAACTTAATGTTAGGAAGACCTATCACTGGGTCCTTGGAGATTAGTTTGTTGAGCTGATTTAGACTTGCATGTCCAAGTCTTTTGTACCAAAGGAGGGGATCTTTGTCCAACACACTTAAACAAGTTAGTTCATTTTCTGAAAGTGTGGACAAGTCTATGACATAGATATTATTCACTCTTTTTCCCTGCAAAACAATCTTGTCAGTGATAAGATTAATCACAAAACATTTAGTAGAAGTGAATGCAACCAGGTTACCTCTGTCACACAGTTATGACACACTGATCAAGCTATATTTCAAGCCATCTATCAAGTACACATTCTCAATGGAACGTGTGCAATCCTTACCTACCTTTCCAACCCCAATAATTTCACCTTTCTTCCTATTTCGAAAGGAGACATTTCCTCCTTTGAGGTTTTCAAGTGAAATGAACTATTCCTTGTTCCATGTCATGTGTTTTGAGCAGCCACTATCCAATTCCTATATTTGACTGCTTCCTCTCACTTGAACCTACAAAAGAAAATCATGGGTTAGTCTTAAGGACCCAAACTAGTTTGGGTCCTTTTCTATGAGAGAAAGGATGAATTAAGCATTTTCTGGCCCAATTTGGCAGCAAAGTTTTCTTTCGAACAAAACTTTCATTCTTTCGACTAGCCTGCTCCTTTGCATTGCATTCAATCTTGTAATGACTAGTCTTACCATAGTGGGTGCATATTTTATTCTCAAGAATAGTGAGGTACTTACTTTTGGGATCCCATTTGGGTAGTCGACTCCCAAAGCCAAATCCTCTTATGTTGCTATTGTGATTTTCTTGAAGCCATGTCAAGGCATCAAAAGATTTATTCCATTTGCATGTTCGATCTAATTCATGTTTGACCTTTCCATGTTCCTCTTTTAGCACTCTTATCTGTTCATCTTTATTGTACAACTTATCCTTTAGTTTACCTACATTTTCTTCTAACATGAGTTGAGAGTTGTCAGCTGTCTTCTTGCTAGTTCCTAATTTCAGTTTTAAATTTTCATATTTTAACTCTAGGACCTTAGTTTCAAGTGGATGAACCTGGTTCTTCAAGGTAGTGTTTTCATTTACAGATTCACTTACTCTGATTTCCAGGTTCTTACACTTTGCCTTTAACATTACACGCTCCTTAGACAGCTGTTCTTTTTCTTTATTTATTTCTTCAGAATCGTCCATGAAGTCAAGTAGCAATTCTGAGAGATTTTCTTTAGATAGGAACTTAATCTTGTTTTTAAGATGGGATATACTTACCTCTGGTTCTTCACATGATTCCTCATCTTATTCACCAATTGCCATAAGCGCTTGTTCGTCTCCATCTTCATCTTCTGATTCTTCGTCTGAGCTTTCTCCCCAAGCAGCAACCATAGATTTCGTTGTGTTTTTCTTGGGATGAACCAGTTCTTTCTTCCGGTTCCTTCGTTCAGATCTTTCCTTTTACCATTCCACTTCCCACTGAGGACAGTTTTTGATGTAATGGTCAGTTTTTCCACATTTGTAGCATCCTTCGTTAGTGGGCTTTTCTGGAGCCTTTGCCTTGTTGTAGTTACCACTTCTTGAGATGCCCTTTTTTCTAATGAGATAGTTTATGAATTCCTTGGTAATCATGGCAATCTCATCTTCCTCCAGATCTGCTCCCTCAGTGATTCTCAATGCCAGACTTCTTTCCTTCTTGGGAGCATCCATCTTCATTGTTTGCCTTCTAAGTTTGTTTGCAGTGAGATTTCCAATTAGCTCATCCAACCCGAGGGTTGCCATGTTCTTGGATTCCTGAATATCAATGATCTTGCTTTCCCACGAGATGGGCAAAACCCTTGTCAAAAATTTCTCAACTCTGTCTTCTTCAAGAATCACCCTTCAAAGAGACTTGAGTTCATTGGTCAGTGTACTGAACCTTGTATACATCTCTTGGATGGTCTCTCCTTCCTTCATAGTGAAATTCTGATATTGAGAATATAGTAGAGTTCCTCTTGACCTTTTCACTAGAGGTGTTCTTTCATGAGCCACTTGCAGTGTATCCCAAATTTCTTTGGCAGTGGTGCAGCTTTGAATTCTACTATACTCATCTGGACCAAGTCCACACACTAACCACTTCTTGGCCTTAGCATTTTTCTCCAATTTTCTTAAGTCTTCATCAGTGCAATCACCTCTTGTCTTTGGCACGTCTACTCCTTCAGCAGTCTTTTTCATGGTAACCAAAGGACCATCAGTGACTATGTCCCATAATTCATAGTTTTTCCCAATTAAGTGATCATTCATCCTATTCTTCCACCAGGAGTAATACAGGCCGCTGAAGAGTGGTGGCCTAGCAGTTGATTGTCCTTCCCAGTTCCCAGGTGGTGCACTCATTTTGATTTTTTCCTAAGGTGTTACCTCTTCAAGGATAACCTCCTCTGATACCAATTGATGTTCTAAACGTCACTACCACACAAGAGGGGGGTGATTTGTGTGGTGTCCAATTTTCGCGTGCACTAGGTATAGAAGGACCAGGTTCTTTTATGTGTTCCAACTCCTACAGTTTGCGGAATAATAATTGCAGAAATAAAAGAACACAGTAATTTTACATGGAAAACACCTGGCTCAAAAGGTGAAAAAACCACAACGTACTTCCTAGTGGGATTTTCCCGAACTCTTCACTAAGTCAATGATCCAAACAACATTTACAAAATAAACTCTTTTGTAAACCTAAGGACTAACTTTAATCCCCTTGTGAAAAACTAACCTCTAGCTATTTGTGACAAGCTTCAAGTTAACTCTAACTTGAATACTCAGTACCTATTACAATTGCTTCTAGGTAAAGCTGAAAGATGCAATTTGTAATCACCTACTACAAATAACTAGACTAAAAGATAACAGATGGAACTGGTTCTTCTAGCTGGTTCAAGTAGCTTCAGAGTCGCACACTCAAATCTTACACGAACTGTTTGCAAAATTGTTTTGGTAATTTTGCTCTCAATTCTTGTTTCACTTTTGTGTTTGTGCACACATGTTCAGTAAGAACACTTGACAATATATAAGATCAGTAGTCACGGAGATATACTAGAATTCTGATGCAACTCTTCCTTGGTGAAAGAGTTCTAGTTGATCTCAATTTCCTAGATCCTGCTCTATCTTGATTATGTCCTTCCTGAATAAGAACTCCATCTGCCTATCAATTTGCTACCTTTTCGATTTAGGAGATATTTCTTCGGATCACTTATTGTGTTTATCTCTTGTGTGTGATCTTCTCACGTGTCATTTGCTCTGCGTGTCTATGTCTACCTGGTTCAACTCTGAAGTCATTTGTCAATCGTCAAAACCATTCAGCTTCTTGATCCAACACTCGACCCTTTAGATTGATCATGGTGAGTTTTCTTCAATTTTTCATAAGATATTTTAGCTTTTTATGGTTTAGAAACAGTTCAGAAACGTAACAAAGATTTAACATAATAAGGATGAGAAACATGATATGATGTGGAAGAAAGATCATACTATGTTCCATGGCTGCTCCTTTACCGAGTGTCAATCATGTCTAGGGGATAGTTTGCTGCAAGTTGTGTCGGAGGAAAAAAAACCTTCAATTAGGTTTTGTTTCATCAAAATTTTAGTCGATGCAACATATAAAGAAGGAAACGTGTTTTACTTCTATTTAAAAAAAGTAAACTAAAAAGTAACAAAATTTGTGAAGGTCTAGAACTGAAAAAAGATCAAGACATATTAAGTTCTTAGTGTTTTATTTAAATGTAGGGGAGGCAAAAGAGGAAAGAAAGAGAATTCAAGACCTGTCGTATTTAGAGTTCTTTGTGTATTTTAGTCCTACCATATACACATTTAATTTATTTGCACCATATTATACTCTCTTATTTTCTAGTACTATATGCCCCTTAAGGCCCTAACCTTTTTTTTTACAACATATTTTAACCATAATTAAGTGAGTCACAACTTTCATAACTTTAATATATATCTACTATCTATCTATACTATATTAAAAGTACAAAGGCCCTTAGCGAAATGTCGTTCGTCTTTTTTACTCTTTAAATATGAATTTCACACTAGACAAAATAGGCATTTCCTAATATTTATGATTTAATTTCAGTTCAACAAAAAATTTACTTTTTAAATCTGTAAGTCTAATATTTAGGACTTTAAAATCACGAAAAATTTACCTTACCAAAAATCGTTCGACTTCCTAAATTTCATATTAAAATTTGCTATTTGTACACGACCATTTGGAATACCTACACGACGAACAATTTCTTCAAAAGAAACAGAACATGCACAATTGCACTTTACAAAATCCATGTAGTACGTAGCTCTAATACATACTTCTTTATACAAAACTAGAATTATTTAGGAAGTAGACAAGCAACAATAATATACCCAGTAAAATTTTATTAGTGGGGTCTCAGAAGAGTCGAGTGTACGCAGACCTTACCCCTACCCCCAAAAATGGTAGGGAGTCTATTTCCGGCAGACTCTCGGCTCAACATGTCACGACCCGAATTCCCACTTTCTGGTTGTGATTGCGTCTAACGTTGAACCCGCTAGACAAGCCAACGTGAGTAGTTAAATTACCATGATAACACCCAATTAACAGAATTAACCAAAAATAGTTTACGATTTAGCAGCTGAAATAGATAAAAACAGAACTAAATGGTTTAACAAATACAATACGTTGTAACAATCCCTGAATCTGGAGTCACTAACTCACGAACATACTAAAAGATTACTAGAACCAAGGGCTGAACAATAAATGTATACAACTGTCTTTGAAAATAAATGAAAAAGATAGGAAGGAAGAAAAAAAGGGATAGAGGAGACGTCAAGGCCCACGAACGTCTGCGGGTCTACCTTGCTATCTCCGAGGTGGAATGAAGGATACTCCCTCTAACGATGTCCACTGGGTCCGGCTACGGGATCTTCACAACATAAAGAAGTGCAGGTGTAGCATCAGTACAACCGACCCCATGTACTAAGTAAGTGCCGAGCCTAACCTCTGGGAAGTAGTGACGAGGCTAGGACCGACAACAATATATGTATCTGTGCAATTCTATAAAATAACAGGAAAAATGTCGACGAAAATAAGCAAGTAAAACAGATACGGGGAGAACATGCTGGGGGTAAAAGGGGCAACAAAATGCTAGCACAGTAGAACAGGGTAATAACTGAAGTGTAAAAAGTAAAAGCATGAATTTAACGTCTCAGGACAGATAATGAACAGCAAAAGGCACGGCATGTCCCCTCGTGCATAATCTCACAATCACTCGGCACGGAATGTCCCCTC
>ML268538.1:0-32182 GCA_005239495.1 Nicotiana undulata | reverse complement strand
GATTGTGACACCCCGGTTTTGGGAGTTTACGTTATTTCATGATTGTTATGTTCTTACTTTCCGCATTTAAAGTTTCGTTATCTTTATTAGCAATGCTTGAAGGATTCTGTTGGGAATGTGAAAGAAGGAAAAACATGTTATCGATTTTCGGTTAAATGGTTGTCCCACTATTATCTCATTATGTGATGGGAATTGGTTGAAGTTGACAAGTTAGTATTTTATTCCGTATTAAATGATTTTAAATTGCTAGTGCAAGTTATACGTTGGCTGGCCTAGCGGGTTCAATGTTAGGCGCAGTCACGGCCTAAAGGGTGGGAATTTGGGTCGTGACAGTCTCCCAAGTAGCTTCCTCTACTGGCTGACCTCCTCATTGCACCTTTACTTACGCTATATCCTTAGACCTCAACTTTCTGACCTCACGAGCCAAAATTGCTACTAGCCCAACCTCATATGATATATTACCCTCGAGCTGAACTGTGTTGAAGTCTAACACATGAGACGGATCACCAACATATTATCTGAGCATCGACACATGAAACACCGGATGAACACTCGACAAGCTGGGTGACAAGGCAAGTCTATAAGCCACCTCTCCAACCTTCTGAAGCACCTCAAAAGGACCAATAAACCGAGGACTCAACTTTCCTCTCTTTTTGAACCTCAGAACACCTTTCATGGGTGATACTTTTAGCAGTACCTTCTCACCTTCCATAAATGACACATCTCGAACCTTCCGGTACGCATAACTCTTCTGCCTAGACTGCGTCGTGCGAAGTCGCTCCTGAATCAACTTCAACTTCTCCAACGCATCCTGAATCAAGTCTGTACCCAATAACGTAGCCTCACCAGGCTCGAACCAGCCAACCGGAGATCTACCCTCCTACCATATAAAGCCTCATACGAAGCCATCTGAATATTGGACTAATAACTGTTATTATATGCAAACTCCGCTAGTGGCATAAACTGATCCCATGAACCACCAAAATCAATTACAAAAGCCTGTAACATATCCTCCAAAATCTGAATAGTCCGTTCCGATTGCCCGTCGGTCTGAGGGTGAAATGTAGTGCTCAACTCTACATCAGTACCCATACCTTTCTGTACAGCCCTCTAAAACTGGGATGTGAACTGAGTACCTCTGTCAGAAATAATAGAAACCGGAACTCCATGCAACCAGGCAATCTCCTTAATGTAAATACCAGCTAACCGCTCAGAAGTATAAGTAGTACTGACATGAATGAAATGGGCGGACTTGGTCAATCTATCCACAATGAACCAAATAGCATCAAAACCCTTTGAAGTCCATGGAAGCCCAACTACAAAGTCTATAGTAATCCTCTCCCATTTCCACTCTGGAATATCTAACCTCTGAAACAAACCACCTGGTCTCTGGTGCTCATACTTGACCTGCTGGCAGTTGAGACACCGTGCTACATACTCAACAATATCTCTCTTCATCCACCTCCACCAATACTGTTGTCTCAAATCCTAATACATCTTCGCGGCACCCGGATGAATAGAATACTGCGAACTATGAGCCTCTGCTAATATCAACTCTCGAATACCATCTACGTTGGGCACGCAAATACAGCCCTGCATCCTCATAACTCCATCATCACCAATAGTCATATCTCTGGCATCACCCCGACGAACTCTATCCTGAAGGACTAATAAGTGCCGGTCATCATACTACCATGCCTTAATATGATCAAATAAAGAAGACCGGGAAGCCATGCTAGCCACCACCCGTGGAGGGTCTGACAAATCCAACCTCACTAACTGACCTGCTAAAGCCTGAACATCAAGGGCTAAAGGTCACTCTGTTGCTGTAAGATAAGCTAGACTTCCCAAACTCTCAGCTCTGCGACTCAAGGCATCAGCCACCACATTGGCCTTCCCCGGATGATATAAAATAGTCAGGTCATAGTCCTTGAGAAGCTCCAACCATATCCTCTGCGGCAAATTCAAGTCCTTCTTCCTCAGCAGATACTGCAAACTACGATGATCGGTATAAATCTCACACTGTACCCCATACAAATAATGCTGCCAAATCTTTAAGGCATGAACAATGGTAGCTAACTCAAGATCGTGCACTGGGTAATTCTTCTTGTGCCCCTTCAACTGTCTCGATGCGTAGGCAATCACCCTATCGTCCTCCATCAACACCGCTCCCAAGCCAACTCTAGAAGCATCACAATAGACTGTATAATAACCCGAACCAGTAGGAAACACTAATACTGGAGTTGTGGTCAATGCTGACTTTAGCTTCTGAAAGCTCTTCTCACATTCATCGGACCATCTGAATAGAACACCCTTCTGTGTCAATTTGGTCAGAGGTGAAGCAATAGAAGAAAATCCTTCCACAAAGCGACATAGTAACCCGCCTGACCAAGGAAACTTCGAATCTTAGTAGCTGAAGACGGTCTGGGCCAACTCTGCACCGCCTCAATCTTCTTCGCATCAACCTGAATACCCTCACTAGACATCACGTGCCCCAAGAAAGCTACCGAACCAAGCCAAAACTCACACTTGGAGAATTTTGCATAAAGCTTATCCTCTGTCAATCTCTGCAACACGATTCTCAAGTGTTGTGCATGCTCTTCTTGGCTACGGGAATAAACTAGGATGTCATCAATGAACACAATAATGAAAGTATCAAGATAGGGCTGAAACACGCTGTTCATCAATTGCATGAACGGTGCTGGGGAATTGGTCAGCCCAAATGACATAACTAGAAACTCATAATGACCATATCTTGTCCGGAAAGATGTCTTCGGAATATCAGAATCCCGAATCTTCAACTGATGATACCCCAACCTCAAATCAATCTTGGAGAATACCTTAGCTCCCTGAAGCTGATCAAATAAGTCATCAATACGAGGCAACGGATAACAATTCTTCACTGTAACCTTATTCAACTGTCTATAATCAATACACATGCGCATCGAACCATCCTTCTTTTTCACAAACAACACCGGCGCACCCCAAGGCGACACACTAGGCCGAATGAACCCCTCATCTAAAAGTTCTTGAAGCTGCTCTTTTAATTCCTTCAACTCTGCTGGTGCCATAAGGTAAAGTGGAATAGAGATAGGCTGAGTATCTGGCACTAGGTCAATACCAAAATCAATATCCCTGTTAGGTGGCATGCCTGGCAGGTCTGCAGCGAATACATCCGGAAAATCACTAACTACAGGGACAGAATCAACAGATAGGGTCTCACTACTAACATCCCTCACAAACGCAAGATAAGATTCGCATCCTTTCTCAACCATACGCTGAGCCTTTAAATAAGAAATCACTCTGCTAGGCACATGCTCTATAGACCCCCTCCACTCAACTCTCGGAACTCCGGACATAGATAAGGTAGCGGTCTTAGCATGACAATCAAGAATAGCATGACATGGGGATAACCAATATATGCCCAGAATTACATCAAAATCTACCATACTCAGTAACATCAAGTCCACTCGGGTCTCCAGACCCCCAATAGATATAAGGCATGACTGATACACACGGTCCACAACAATAGTATCGCCCACCGGAGTCGAAACATGAACAGAAGTAACTAGAGACTCACAAGGCATATTCAGAAAATGAGCAAAATAGGATGAGACATAAGAGTACATGGAACCAGGGTCAAATAAAGCCAAAGCATCACTGTGACAAACTGAAATAGTACATGTAATCACCGCATCGGAAGCCATAGCATCAGGCCTAGCTGGAAGTGCATAAATATGTGGCTAGCCTCCACCTGCTCGACCTCCCCCTCTAGGACGGCCTCTAGCTGCCTGACCACCACCCCTAGCGGCCTGGGTAGGTGGTGAAGTGACTGGGGCTGAAGCCGAGGGCTGAACCCTCTGCTGGGATGAACTACTAGAACAACGGGGACAATGCCTCCACCCATGTTCGAACTCTCCACATTCATAACAACTACCTGTAGCTGGAGATGAAAACGAACGAGAACCTCCGCCACCCTCATAACCACTAGACGAACCCTGATAAGATGATGCTCGGGCAGAGCTCTGAGCTGGAAGAAAACTAAAAGATGAACGTCCCTAATGAGAATTGCAAGGACCCTGCCCCGACGACACACTGCTGTAAGTTGGGCGAGTTGGCTGTGGAAATCTAAATGAACGACCTATGTTAGGCTGAAATTGCCCTCTAGAAGGGGCACCACTGAAATTACCTGATCCCCGAGGCCTCTTGACCTCTCTTTCCTCATAGTCATGCCTCCGAACCGACTCAATATCCCAAGCAATATAAACAACCTGCTCAAATACGATTCCAGACACCCTCTCTCTGGTCATCAAAATCCAAAGCTGATACGAGAGACCATATACAACCCTCCTAATCCTATCCCTGTCAGTAGGGACAATCTCATAAGCATGTCTAGCCAACTCAGAAAACCTCATCTAGTACTGGGTGAATGATAATTCTCCCTGGCGCAGCTACTCAAACTGCCTACGTTGCTCCTCTTTGTGGGACTGAGGAACATATTTCTCCAAAAAGATCGTGGAGAACTGCTTCCAGGTGAGAGGTGCTGAACCAACCGTCCTACGCCTCTGGAATGACTCCCACCAAGTAAAATCAACACCCGCAAACTGAAATGTAACAAATGAGACCCCACTGGTCTCCAAAATACCCTCAGTACGTAGTATCCTCTAGCATTTATCAAGAAAACCTTGGGCGTCCTCATCCTCTGTGCCACTGAAGGTCGGAGGCTTAAGTCTGCCGAACCTCTCCAACCTACGATGCTCATCCTCAGGCATAGCAGCGACCACAAAATCCTGAGCTGGAGCAACCGGCTGAACTAGGGCCACTCCTGGTGCCTGAATACCCCGTACAACCTGCTCAGGTGTCCGGGCAGCTGGAGTCTGATTACCTCCCCCGGTCTGAGCTGTATTGGCAGTAGTGGACATAGCAACTGCCAGAGCTAAACTGGAACACACTGTCAATATCTGAGCCAGGGTCTTTTGAAGCCCCGGAATAACAATAGGCACTGACGGTGCCTGAGCTTGTCCCGCTGGAACACCATCGGCAGTAACCTAATCCTGAACGATAGGGGGATCCTGCGATACTACCCCGGCTGCTGCTTGGGATGGTCCCCTACCTCTACCACGGCCTCGACCCCTTGTGGGTCTGGCTGGTGCCTGGTCACCCTGATCGGTATTGCGTGTCTCACCATCTGTAAGAGAATGAAACAACGTAATTTTAGATTTCAAAAATCAATAGATTGGCACGAAAGAGTTCAAGAAAATAGAGATGTTTCCTAAATGTTCTGCAGCCTCTCGAAGATAAGTACAGACGTCTCTGTACCGATCCGCAAAACTCTACTAAACCTGCTCATGACCGTTGAGTCCTATGTAACCTAGGGCTCTGATACCAACTTGTTACGACCCCAAAGCCAAACAGGTCGTGATGACGCCTATCGTGGAACAAGGCTAGCCAACCATCACTTTACTATGCAATTGTCCAATTATATAAGTTAACAATTTAATAATAAGAAACAAATCATATTAAAGAAATAAATTATATAAGTCTAGCGCCCCAATAAATAATCTAAACAACCTCCCAGAAACTGGAGTCAGTGGTCATGAGCATCTAAGAATAAATAAATCTAACTATGCTAAAAATATAATATGTCTCTGAATCAATTTCTAAAACTAAATAAGGAAGGGAAGTGGAGAAGTTGTGGACGTTGGACAGCTACCTCGAAATCCTGTGATCTGCTATTATCAAACCGAAACAGCTACTGTTGCGAACTAGTACCTGGATCTGTGCACAGGGGCACAGGGAGTAATGATGAGTACGCCAACTCAGTAGTAATGAAAAGAAATCACAGACTGAGAAATATAAAGCACAAAGAACAGAAACACAATTTCACAAAACCAGTAAAACACAAAGTCACCATGTAGTATTCATCAAATAATAAGTTCGAAATCAGTTTCCATAAATCCTTTAAAAACAAGTGTAATATCAGTGTATCTCAGTAAAAAACCAGTTTGAAAATGAAGTAAATCATAGTTCGAAAACTTAGTAAAATCATCAGAAATTTGCCCCTCGGGCCAAAATCATTTCTCGTAACAGTTGTCCCTCAGGCATTCTCTCAATAACTCAGTAGCATCATCACTCAGTATCAGCCCCGCGGGCAATCATCATCACTCAATCGGTACCGGCGCTCATTGGGGGTGTGTACAGACTCCGGAGGGGCTCCTACAGCCCAAACGCAATAATAACATAAGGCCTGAAAGCCTCCTCACCACTCTCCTGAGGCCTGAAAGCCTCCTCACCACACTCCTGAGGCCTGAAAGCCTCCTTACCACACTCCTGAGGCCTGAAAGCCTCCTCACCACACTCATAAGGCCTGAAAGCCTCACTCAGTCAGACACTCTCAATTTGCCCTTAGGCCATAACATACCGGGTTCTCGACCCAAAACAGTATTTTATTTTTCAATAAATAGTATCAAAATACTCTAAGTGTCAAAATAATTTATCAGGAAAAGACTGAGTGTAAAATCATAACATATCAGTGAGGAAAAACATAGTAACACAACCCTCAAGAGGTAAACAAGTCGGCACTAGGCCCCAAACATGGCTTACAGCCCAAAACATATCATAATAAAATAATACTAATTAAGCATAGGCTTAAAAGTCGGTTTAGCAACTCAATAGTCGACTAAATATGAAAGAGATTTCCAAAGTTCCACCCTTTTCATTTCAAAACCCGTGAAAGGGTGCATAGTCCGGGGTTTCATACCCTCAGGACAGGATTTCAAGACATTACTTACCTCAAAACTAGCCCGGAATTATTCCGCAATGCGCTTGCCTCTCGAATCAACCTTCGAAGGCTCAAACACTACCAAGTTCAGATTTTTTTATCATCAATATGTGCTTAAGGAACAATTTCCAATCGAAAGATATCAAATTTAACCAAAAACTCCGAAACCGGTCAAAACCCGACCCCCGGGCCCACATCCCGAAACTCAAAAAATTTATACAAAAGTGTTTTTCGTCCTCTCACGAGTCCGTACATATAATGAACACCGAAATCGGAGTTCGTTTGACCCCTCAAATCGACCCTTGAAAGTCTCATAATCTCAAGCCCTAAACCAAATTTTTCTACTGATTTTCCATGAATTTACACTGGTTTTATGTTCTATAATCGTCCATAATCGAGTTTTAATGATCAAGACACTTACCTCTATGAAGAACAATGATTTCCCTCTTCAAAAATGAACCCCAAAGCTCTTAGTCCGTACACAAATGGTGGAAAGAAGGTTTAAGTCGCGGAAGGGTTATTATTTAACTATCAAGGCCTTTACTCTACGCGTTCGTGGTCGACGGGCCGTGTTCGCGTTTACCAGCCTTCATTACCCTTCGTGATCGTGGTCCCTAGGCCGCGTTCGCACTGCCTTGCCCAGACAAACCTTCACGTTCGCACCCCCAAGCCCGCGAATGCATAGACCAAATGGCATGGGGGGGTTCCTCAGCACTGATACCCTACGCGAACGCACCCCTACGCTCGCGTCCGCGATGCCCAGTCTACCTACTCTCCGCGTTCGCACTTGCCTAGTCGCGAACGCATAGAACAAAATTCCCTGCCCCCAAACTTCCTCTATGCGAACGCGAGCCTACCACCGCGTTCGCATAGGGTAAACCACCTGTGCAGAAACACTAGAAACCCAATTATGATTTTAAGTCCAAATGGGTCTGTTAAACACCCGAGATCAATCCCGAGCCCCTCGAGACCCCAACCAAACTTACCAACATATCCCATGCATGATTTAAACTTAGTTGCACTCTCAAAAAACAAAAACTAACATCAAAACACCAATTTCTCACCGGATTCAAGCCTAAGAACTTTGATATTTCTAAAATCCTTCAACGATGCCGAAACTATCTAAATCAACTCCGATTGACCTGAAATTTCGCAGACAAGTCCAAAACGACATTACGAACCTTTTCCAACTGTCGGAATTCCATTCCGACCCCAATAGCCTATTTTTCACTGCCGACCGGAATCGCCAAAAACTAACTTTCACCAATTCAAGCCTAATTCTACACCGGACATCACAAAATTATTCTAAACACACTCATAAGTCCCAAGTCACCTAACAAAGCTATATGAGCCATAATATTCGCATTCTGAGGTCGTTTACCAATAAGTCAACTCTTAGTTGACTTTTCCCATTTTAAGGCTATTTTTAAAGGCTAATTGACTGAACTCTCACTAAAACCATTTGATTTCAAGCCTATCAACTCTAATACATCAAATACAGTATAACCAATCTATAACAAGTCAATAACAATAATTATAATGCAGGTTTTACGTAACGACAGATCGGGTCGTTACATCTTATACCAATTCAGGAGTATAAAACTTGACATTTATTGATCATGCCCATGTATTCTTGAATTATCTTTTTCCACAGTTATATTGAGCATGTGATCATGCCGGGCGGATTGTGATTGTAAGTCTGTGACCACGCCGGGCGGATTGTGATTGTAATCCTATGACCACGTCGGGCGGATTGCGATGTTGGCACATGAGTTATCCATGCGGTTGTGATTCAAGATGTGGGAATGAGGTGCCATGAGTACATGATGGTGGGTTGAGACCCGTGACTTGTGATTATGAGATGAGGTATCACGGGGTGATTTCATTGTGAACCTTGTGTTAGCACGAATTGATTAATTGATTGTTCTCTGTGTTCCGTATTTGGTTCTAACGATAGTTCTCGATGTTCTTGTTGCTTATTGTTTATATCACATGTTGATTTTGTTGTCATTTACTGATTTATGCTTTTCATTATTAATTTTTATACTTCTATACTGCACAAGTTATTTTTTCTAGTAAATGTCTTGAATTGTACCTCGTCACTACTCTACCGGGGTTAGTCTTGATACTTACTGGTATCGACCGTGGTGTACTCATACTACACTTTTTCACAATTATTTCTATTTTGGAACAGTTGTACATAGAGACTTTCTAGTGAACTCAGTTATGATGACCCAAAAGGTCATCTTATATTTTAGAACTCAATTCTACGCTTCGAAGCTCTAATACCTCATTTTATCCCTCCTCGATTTATGTGCAAAGGGCGGGCGTGTTTTCGAAAAGCTTTTATGTTAAAACCTGATAACAATAAGAATTTTGCTAAAACAATTTCAGTTGAGTTGACTTCGGTCAACGTTTTGAGAAAACATATCTCAATCCGTGTTTTGACGGTTCCGATGGGCCCGTATCGAGATTTGGGACTTGGGTGTATGCTCATCGAATTCAGAAGTCCCTAGCTCGAGTTAGTGCATTTTGTAGATATTTGACCAATGTTTGACTTTTGGATATCAGGTTCGTACTTTGGTTCTGGAGCACGATATAGGTCCAATACAACATTTATGAGTTGTATGTCAAATTTGGTGAGAAACGGAGTTGGTTTGACGTGATTTGGACGTCCGGTTGTGAAAATAGAAGTTTCAAAGTTTTCTCAAAAATATCATTTAATTAGGTGTTCAATTCATAGTTCTAGGTGTTATTTTTGCAATTTGATCATGCGAGCAAGTTCGTATGATGTTATTAGTCTTGTGCGCATAGTTGATTTAGAGCCCCGAGGGCTCGGGTGAGTTTCGGATAGGCAACGGAGTAAAAATTGGCCTTAGAGCATTGCTGGTTCTGCAATTTCTGTAACTGATGTCTGATCTCACATTTGCGAGATTAGTGTTCGCATTTGCGAGATCAGTGTTTGCATTTGCGAACATTCCCCAAGCTGATAGGCTAGCAATTGCGAGCAAATTCTTCGCATTTTCTAAGAGTACCTAGTCCAGCCTTAGTTTGGATTTGCGATCTAGAGGTCACATTTGTGGGGATCCAGTGTTCGCATTGGCAAAGAAAGCAGAAATGTGATGGTCTTCACAAATGCGATGGATTCTTCGAATTTGCGGGGTTCGCATTTGCGAACGCCGGGTTTCAAATGCGACATCTGCAACTAACCAAAATGGGACTTGCGGGATTTTTTATTCATTCTTCAAATTTTCAAACTTAGAAACCCTAGAGGCGATTTTTCAAAGAAATTTTCTTCCCCAAATCATTGGTAAGTAATTTAAACTAGTTTCTTTCAATATTTCACTACTTTTCCTTAGATTTCAACCTGAAATCTAAAGTTTTCATGGTGGAAATTGGGGGTTTTGGGAAGAATTAGGGATTTTTGAGAAATGTGAATTTAGACCTCAAATTGAGGTCGGATTCCAAAACAAATTACATAACCTGGCTCGGGGGTGAATGAGTAACCAAGATTTAGTCCGAATTTAGGGTTTGGACCAAGTGGGACCGGGTGTTGACTTTATCAAGAATGAACTAAATTGAATTCTTTACAATCATGGGTAGTTCCTAAGGCTTAATTTGAATCGTTTGGTTGGTAATTTGCTATTGGTTCATAGGCTTGTTTGAAAGGAAATATTGTGGTTGAGATTTGAGTTTGGTATTTGGAGCGAGGTAAGTGTCGTGGTTAACCTTGACTTGAGGGAATATGACTCGTTTGTCTATTTGCTATATGTTTAGATGTTGGGTACAACGTATATGTGAGGCGGCGAGTACTTATGCGTTGTTGTCGGGTTAAAGCATGCGGGTGGGACTTGGATCCTTGTAATTATTGCTTCCTTGATCATCATATTCATATTTAGACTAGTATTGTTAAATTGGTCGTTCTTATCATGTTGACGGATTTTTTGGTGATAAATGAGTACTGATTTCAAAGTTGTGGTTGGTATTGTGGAACCAAATTTTAAAGTAAGGCTTGTTCTTGTTATTTTTATCTCCCTGTTATTATTTGTTCATTGCATTATGGTAAGGAAGGGTGTTAATGCACGAAGGGTGATGTCGTTCCATATTGTGAGTGTCAATGCACGAATGTGATGCCGTTCCATATTGTGAGTGTTAATCCTCAAAGGGTGATGTCGTGCCATGTTATGAGAGTTAATGCACGAAGAGTGTTTCCCTGTCGTTTCTATTGATTTACATGGTGAGTTTGAGAGTAAAAGCACGACGGGTGATGCCGTGTACTTTTCTTTAACGTATTTAATTGTTTTCATTGGTTCAAGGAATATTGGTTGTTATAGTTATCATTTATGCTCTGATTCTCTTATCTTGTATTCCCCTCAGCATGTCCCTCTCCCGATATTACTTATCTAGTTCTTGTTGCTATTATTTTGTACATATACTATTATTTGCACAGGTTTATTGGGTAGGTGTCTTGGCACAACCTCGACGCCTCGTCACTAATGCGTCGAGGTTAGGCTCAACACTTACATGTCGGGTCGGTTGTACTCATACTATACTTTGCACTTCTTGTGCACATTTTGGTACCAAGCTTAGTTGATCGTGAGGTTAGCAGCTGGACTTGCTTGTCAGGAGACCCAAGGTAGATCTGTTGGCATCCCTAGACCCTCGAGTCTCTTCCTAGTCTTATTATTTTACTGTTTCTTTTCTTTCAGAACAATGTATTTCCTTTCAGAATCTATTTGTAGTAAATCATAGTACCTCGTGGGTTGTGACTCCATATCCTAAATGTATCAGATATTATGGGTTTTATGCTATTCCGCAAATCAGGTTTAGCTCTTGTTTAGCTTAATTGTTCTTGTTATTGAAATTGGCTAAAGTTGGCATTAAGAATCCTCTAACGTTGGCTTGCCTAACAAGTTTGTTAGGCGTCATCACGGTCCCGACAATGGGAATTCCTGGTTGTAACAAGTTTGTATCAGAGCACTAGGTTGCCTAGGTCTCACCATTCACGAGTAGACTTAGTAGAGTCTGGAGGATCGGTACGGAGACGTCTGTACTTATCTTCTAGAGGCTACGAAGTTTAGGAACAAATTTCACTTCTATTCTTATCTGTCGTGCGCTTTTGTTCTCTCATTGCTAATTGAACTCTTCTACTCTTATTCTCTCGTAGATGGCGAGAACACGTAATGCATCTTCAGCTGAACAGCAGCTAGAGCTCCTAGTGGCAGCTTTAACGAGGGGTAGAGGTCGAGGCCGAGGAAGTGCTAGAGGCCAAGGCAGGGGCAGGGCTCAACCTAGAGTTCGAGCATCAGCAACAGCAGTGGAGCCTCGGGTAGAGTTTGACGAGGAGGTTCCAACCCAAACTATTCCTACTGGACCAGCTCAAGCTCAGGAGGGGTTCATCGCCACCGTAGTGATTCAAGACGCTTTGGTCTATTTGGTGGGACTTATGGAGAGTGTGGCCCAGGCTACCACTTTTTTCATGGAACCAGTCGTCTCTCAAGCTGGAGGAGGAGCACAGACTCCTACTACTCTCACCCTGGAGAAAATGGCTCCCCAATATCGGACTCTAGCAGCCCAGCCAGTTGGAGTGGTTCAGCCGATTGTTGCGGCACAGGACGGTGGTGAAGCGGCTATGTCGTTTGAGGGCTTATTGAGGTTGGACAAGTTCTCCAAGCTTTTTCAAGTTCACTATAGTGGTGCACTTTCTGAGGACCCACTGGATTATCTTGATCGCTGCCATGAGTTGATGTGGAACATGGGAATAGTGGAGACCAATAGTGTCGATTTTACTGTGTTTCAGATGACGGGTTCCACCAAGAGATGGTTGAATGATTTTGTATTGACCAGACCAGCTGATTTGCCTGCTCTTACTTGGGACCAGTTCTCTCAGATATTTCTTGATAAGTTCCTCCCTGTTATACTAAGAGGGGATTATCGTAGGTAGTTCGAGCATCTCTATTATGGCAGTATGACCATTACTTAGTATGAGACTTGTTTTTTAGATCTTGCACGTCATGCTATTCTTCTTCTTCCTACAAGGAGAGAGAGAGGGTGTTAGGAGGTTTATTGAGGGGCTTGTGCGGCCTATCACGTTGCAGATGGCCAAGGAGACTAGGAGTGAGATTTCTTTTTTGACGGCTTCCAATGTTGTCAAGCGAGTCGATATGGTTCTAGCTCAGGGGAGTTGTCAGGGGTATGACAAGAGGCCTCGTCACTCCGGTGGATTCAGTGGAGCCTCATTTGGAGGTTGGAGTACTTTTGGTAGAGGCCATCCTCCCAGGCCGTTTCATTCAGCATTCCAGGCGTCCCATGGTGCTTCAAGTGGTCATGGCCCTCATATGCATTATTCCGACCAGCTAGCCTATAATGCACCCCTAGATCCTATTAGTGCACCTCCGCTTTAGAGTTTTTAGAATGGTTACTCAGGTTGCCAAGGTCAGCAGTCACAGTAGCCTAGATCATGTTACACTTGTGGTGATCCGAGCTACATTGCTAGATTTTTCCCTCGCGCATCGAGCAGTTCTCAGCATCAAGGTTCTCGTTCTATGGTCCCGACACCGGGTGCTTCACCACCTGCTCAGCCATCTAAAAGTAGGGGTCAAGAAGCCAGAGGTGGTGTTCATGCCATTAGAGGTCGAGGTCAGGCTACTAGAGGTGGAGGCTAGCCAGATAAGGCCCGTCCTAGAGATGTAATTCTGAGTGGTGGGGCCCAGCCCCAATGCTATGCTTTTCCAGCAAGGCCTGAGGTTAAGTCTTCTGACGTCGTTATCATAGGTATTGTTTTAGTTTTCACTAGATATGCTTCAGTAATATTTGATCTGCATTTTACTTATTCCTATGTGTCATCTTATTTTGCTTCGTATTTGGTTGTGACTCATGATTCTTTGAGTGCTCCTGTGTATGTGTCCACTCCTATGGGAGATGTTATTGTCGTAGATTGCGTTTATTGTTCGTGTGTATTGGGAGTATTGAGACTAGCGGGGATCTTCTACTTCTTGATATGGTAGACTTTGATGTTATCTTGGGTATGGATTTGTTGTCACCTTATCATGCTATATTAGATTGTCATACCAAGACGGAGATCGTAGCCTTGTCGGGGTTTCCTCGATTAGAGTGGAGAGGGACTTCTGTCCATTATACCAGCAGGGTTATCTCTTATATGAAGGCTCGGCATATGGTCGAGAAGGGATGTCTAACTTATTTGGCATATGCCCGCGATTCTAGTGCAGAGGTTCCTTCCATAGATTCATGTACCAGTTGTCCTAGAGTTTTCGGAGGTATTTCTGTAGACTTGTCGGGGATGCGACCCTACAGGGATATCGACTTCTGTATTGACTTGGTTCCGGGCACTCAGCCCATTTCTATTCCGTCGTACCATATGGCCCCACCAGAGTTGAAAGAATTAAAGGAGTAGTTGCAAGATTTGCTTGACAAGGGCTTCATTAAACCTAGTGTCTCGCCCTAGGTGCACATGTGTTATTTGTGAAGAAGAAATATGGATCAATGAGGATGTGCATAGACGACCGGCGGTTGAACAAAGTCACTATCAAGAACAAGTATCCATTGCCGAGGATTGATGACTTACTTGATTAGCTTCAGGGTGCCAAGGTTTTTTCAAAGATCGACTTGAGATCTGGCTACCATCAGTTGAGGATTAGGGCATCTGATGTCCCTAAGACAGCTTTTCAAACTCGATATGGGCATTATGAGTTTCTGGTGATTTCATTTGGGTTGACAAATGCCCAGCAGCATATATGGACTTGATGAAATGGGTGTTCAAGCCTTACGTGGATTTTTTTGTGATTTTGTATATTGATGATATCTTGATCTACTCCGCAGTCGAGAGGAGCACGAGCGGCATCTTCGGATCGTACTTCAGACTCTGAGAGACAACCAGTTACATGCTAAGTTTTCAAAGTGTGAGTTTTGGTTGGATTCAGTCGCTTTCTTGGGGCACGTTGTATAAGCAGTGGGAATTTAGGTAGACCCTAAGAAGATTAAGGCAGTTCAGAACTAGCCTAGGCCCACATCAGCCATAGAGATTTAGAGTTTCTTGAGATTGGTAGGTTATTATCGTTTTTTTTTTTAGGGGTTCTCCTCTATAGTAGCCCCGTTGACAAAGTTGACGCAGAAGGGTGCCCAGTTCAGATTATCAGACGAGTGTGAGGCGGGCTTTCAAAAGCTCAAGACTGCTTTGACTACGGTGCTAGTGTTGGTGCTACCCACGGGTTCAGGATCTTCTACGGTGTATTGTGATGCATCTCGTATTTGACTTGGTGTAGTATTGATGCAAGATGTCTAGATAATTGCATATGGTTCACGAATGCTGAAGGTTCACGAGAAGAATTACCATGTTCATGACCTAGATCTGGCAGCCATTGTTCATGCGGAGGTATTAACAGATCACCGGAGCTTGCAGTACTTGTAAAAGCAAAAGGAGCTCAATTTGAGGCAGAGGAGGTGGTTGGAGCTATTGAAAGACTATGATATCACCATCTTGTATCATACTGGGAAGGCCAATGTGGTGGCCGATGCTTTGAGTAGAAAGTCAGCGAGTATGGTCAGCCTTGCATACATTCCAGTCGGTGAGAGGCCGTTTGCATTAGATGTTCATACTTTGGCCAGTCAGTTCGTGAGGTTGGATGTTTTATAGCCCAACCGTGTTTTAGCTTGTACAGTCACTTGGTCTTCCTTGTTGGAGCGCATCAAAGATTGGCAGTATGATGACCCTAATTTGTTTGTCCTTAGGGACATAGTGCGGCATGATGGTGCCAAGTAGGTTAATGTTGGAGATGATGGAGTTTTGAGGATGCAGGGTCGTGTTTGTGTGCCTAGTGTGGATGGACTTCGTGAGTTGATTCTTCAGGAGGTCCACAGTTCCCGGTATTCAATTCATCCGGGCACCTCCAAGATGTATCAGGACTTGCGGCAGCATTATTGGTGGAGGAATATGAAGAAAGATATAGTTGCATATGTAGCTCGGTGTCTAAATTGTCAGTAGGCAAAATGAGAGCATCAGAGACATGGTGGTTTTCTTAGAAGTTAGAGATTACTGAGTGGAAGTGGGAGCATATCACTATGGATTTCATTGTTGGACTCCCACGAACTCAGAGGAAGTTCGATGCAGTTTGGGTCACTGTGGACAGGTTGACCAAGTCAGCGCATTTTGTTCCTGTGGCAGTTACTTATTCTTCAGAGCGATTGGCAAAGATTTATATCCACGAGATCATCCGTCTTCAAGGTGTTCCCATGTCTGTCATTTCTGATTGAGGTACACATTTCACCTCACATTTCTAGAGATCAGTTCAACGTGAGTTGGGCACGTAGTTTGAGCTAAGCACAGAATTTCATACTCAGACGGATAGACAGCCCAAGCACACTATTCCGATATTGGAGGATATGCTCCACGGTTGTGTTATAGACTTCGGAGGTTCTTCAGATCAGTTATTGCCGCTTGCGGAGTTCGCCTACAAAAACAGTTATCAGTCGAGCATTCAGATGGCTCCCTATGAGGCATTATATGATAAGCGATGTTGATCGCCAATCGGATGGTTCGAGCTGGGAGAGGCTCGGTTGTTGAATACATATCTAGTATAGGATGCCTTAGATAAGGTTTAAGATTATTCAGGATCGATTTTTCACAACTCAGTCCAGGCATGAGAGTTATGCCGAAGAGTTCGTGATGTTGCATTCATGGTCGGAGAGAGGGTATTACTTCGGGTATCGCCCATGAAGGGTGTTATGAGATTTGGGAAGAAGGGAAAGTTGAGCCCTATATAGATCACACCTTTTGAGATTCTTGAGCGAGTGGGAAAGGTGGCCTAAATGCTTGCGTTGCCACCAAGGTTATCAGTAGTTCATCTGGTGTTCTATGTGTCCATGCTCTGAAAGTATCACGGTGATCCGTCCCACGTGTTAAATTTCAGCACTCTCCAGTTGGACAAGGATTTGACTTGTAAGGAGGAGTCGGTGGCTATTCTAGCCCGGCAGGTTTGTCAGTTGCCATCAAAGAGTTACCCTTCAGTTAGAGTGCAGTGGAGAGGTCAGGCCGTCGAGGCAGCTACTTGGGAGTCCGATTCGGACATACGGAGTAGATATCCTCACCTTTTCACCAGTCTAGGTACTTTTCTATGTCCGTTCGAGGACGAACGATTGTTTTATAGGTGGAGAATGTGTAGACTCAAAAGGTCATCTTATAATTGAGAACTCAATTCTGTGCTTCGAAGCTCTAAATACCTCATATTATCCTTCCTTGATTTGTGTGCGCAGTTAGAGCGTGTTTTCAAAAAGCTTTTGTTAAAAACTAATAAAAATAAGAATTGTGCTTAAATATTTTAGTTGAGTTGACTTCGGTCAATGTTTTGAGCAAATGGACCCGGATTCGTGTTTTGATTGTCCCGGAAGCTCTATATCGTGATTTGGGACTTGGGCGTATGCCCGGACTCGAATTCGGAAGTCGCTAGACCGAGTTATCGCATTTTGTTGAAATTAGAAAGCTTAAGGCTTAATAAATTTGAAATGTTTGACTGATGTTTGACTTTTGGATCTCGGGTCTGTATTTTGGTTCGGAGCCTGGTACAGGTCGAATACTACATTTATGACTTGTCTGTCAAATTTGGTGAGAAATGGAGTTAGTTTGACATGATTTGAATGTCCGGTGGTGAAAATAGAAGTTTCCAAGTTTTCTTGAAAATTTCATTTGATTTGGTGTCCAATTCGTAATTCTAGGTGCTATTTTGGCGATTTCATCGCGCGAGCTAGTTCATATGATGTGTTTAGACTTTTGCGCATAGTTGGTTTAGAGCTCCGAGGGCTTCGGTGAATTTTGGATAGGCTACGAAGTGAAAGTTGGACTTATAGCATTGCTAGTTCTACAATTTCTGTAACTGATGTTTGATCTCGCATTTGCGAGATCGGTGTTCGCATTTGCGAACATTCCCCAGGCTCACAGGCTCGCAATTGCGAGACAATTCTTCGCATTTGCAAAGAGTACCTGGGCCAGCCTTAGTTCGCATTTGCGATCAAGAGGCCGCATTTGCAGGGAGCCAGTGTTCGCATTTTTGAACATTTCTTCGCATTTGCAAAGAAAGCAGAAATGTGATGGTCTTCACAAATGCGATAGATTCTTTACATTTGCAAACCCCAAGTCACAAATGCGACATCTGCAACTAACCAAAATGAGACTTCGATGGGATTTTTGATTCATTCTTCAAATTTTCAAACCTAGAAACCTTAGAGGAGATTTTTCAAAGAACGTTTCTTCCCCAAATCATAGGTAAGTGATTCTAAACTAGTTTCTTTCAATCTTTCACTACTTTTCCTAAGATATCAATCTAAAATCTAAAGTTTTCATGGTGGAAATTGGGGGTTTTGGGTAGAATTAGGGATTTTTGAAAAATGGAGATTTAGACCTCAAATTGAGGCCGGATTTTAAAACAAATTACATAACCGGGCTCGGGGGTGGATGGGTAATCTGGTTTTGGTCCGAATTTTGTCTTTGAACCAAGTGGGCCCAGGTGTTGACTTTTGTTGACTTTTCTAACAATGGTAAATTGAATTCTTTACAATCGTGGGTAGTTCTCAAGGCTTAATTTGAATAGTTTGGCTGGTAATTTGCTAGATTCTATTGGCTGAAGGCTTGTTTGAAAGGAAAAGCCGTGGTTGAGCTTTGAGTTTGGCCTTTGGAGCGAGGTAAGTATTGTGGTTAACCTTGACTTGAGGGAATATGACTTGTTTGTCTATTTGCTACATGTTTAGATATTGGGTACATTGTATATGTGAGGTGACAAGTACTTATGCGTTGTTGCCGGGTTGAGGCATGCGGGCGGGACTTGGTTCCTTGTAATTATTGCTTCCTTGATCATGTTATCCATGTTTAGACTAGTATTGTTAAATTGGTTGTTCTTATCATGTTTACAGGTTTTTTGGGGATAAATGAGTATTGATTTCAAAGTTGCGGTTGGTATTGTTGAACCAAATGTTGAAGTAAGGTTTATTCTATTTATTTTTATCTCTCTGTTGTTATTTGTTCATTATATTATGGTAAGGGAGAGCATTAATGCACGAAGGGTGATGTCCTGCCATGTTATGTGAGTTAATGCACGAAGGATGATGTCCTGTCGTTTCTATTGATTTACATGGTGAGGTTGATAGTAAATGCACAAAGGGTGATGTCGTGCACTTTTCTTTACTGTGTTTAATTGTTTTCATTGGTTGAAGGCATATTTGGTGTCCTAGTTATCATTTCTGATGTGATTCCCTTATATTTTATTCCCCTCAGCATGTCCTCCTCCCGATATTACTTGTCTAGTTCTTGTTGCTGTTATTTTGTAAATATATTGTTATTTGCACGTGTAGTAATTGTCTTGTCATAGTCTCGCCACTACTTCGTCGAGGTTAGGCTCGACACTTACGAGTACATGGGGTCAGTTGCACTCATACTACACTCTGCACTTGTTGTGTAGATTTTGGTACTGGCCCTAGTTGATCGTGAGGTTAGCAGCTGGACTTTCTTTTTAGGAAACACAAGGTAGATCTGCTGGCGTCTGCAGATCCTGGAGCCTCTTCCTAGTCTTATTATTTTACTGTTTCTTTTCTTTCAAAACAGTGTATTTCCTTTCAGACTCCGTTTGAAGTAAATCATAGTAGCTCGTGGGTTTTCACTCCTATTAGCTTAATTTTTCTTGTTATTGATATTGTCTAAAATTGGCATTAAGAATCCTCTAACGTTAGCTTGCCTAGCAAGTGAAATGTTAGGCGACATCACGGTTCCGATGGTAAAAATTCCGATTTGTGACATCAGTAGAGCTTATGACTTATACTACCGATTTTTTGATTGTTCTCTTTGTATAGAAATTTCTATTATATATTAAGTAGTTGTTGGTTTAATTTTTCCATTAATGTAGTAAGTGTTAGGCTTACCTAGTCTAAAAGACTAGGTGCCATCACGACATCCAACAAAGTGTAATGACCCAAAGGGTCATCATATGATGTAAGACTCCATTTCGGGCTCATTAGCCTAAACACATTATTTTATGTTCTCCTCGATTTGTGTTCACAGTCCGGGCGTTAATCCGGAAAGCCTTTATGTGAAAATATATGAAATACTAATTTTTGAGAGTTAAAATTTTAATTTTAGTTGACTTTGGTCAACGTTTTGATTACATGGACTCGTACCCGTGTTCCGACGGTCCCGGGAGGTGCGTAGTAAAATATGAGACTTGGGCGTATGCCCGGAATCGAATTCCGAGGCCCCTAGCTCAAGAAATGATTTTTTGATGAAAATTGTTAAACTGAAATTTAAAGGAATTAAAGAAATTGATTAATGTTTGAACTTGTTGGTATCGGGCCCGTATTTTGGTTCCGGAGCCCGGTAAAAGTCTATTATAACATATATGTCATGTTTGTGAAATTTGATGGAAATCGTAGTTTATTTGACGTGATTCGGACGTCCGGTAGAGAAGATAGTGAATTTGAAACGTTCTTGAGGAATTCATGAGTTTTGATGCTAAATCCGTAGTTTTAGGTGTTATTTTAGTGATTTGATCGCACGAGCAAGTTCGTAGGATGTTTTTAGACTTGTGTGCTTGTTTGGTTTGGAGTCCCGAGTGCTCGCGTGAGTTTCGGGTAGGCTTTGGGATGTTTTAAACTTAGTAAAATTTGGTGTATTGTTGTTTCTGGTGCACTGATGCGTTGTGCTTCGCCATCGCGAAGAATCACCCCGCGATCGCGAAGTGTAACTGGAATAGGGGTCGATTCCTTCTACACGAACGCGAGGCACCAGCCGCAAATGCGAAGCACAGGAGGGTTAGCTCTTCGCGAACGCGTAGTATTTTGGAAGCTGGGCTGGGAACCATCGAGTGCTCTTCACGAACGCGACCATTGGGCCGCGAACGTGATGGTCAGGTGGGCTAGGCATCGTGAACACAAATAGCACATCGCGATCGCATAGGCCTTTGGGCCGCAAAGCTTCGCGAATGCGACAGGCCCTTCGCAAACGCGAAGAAGGCCTGTCCAACGATTAAACCAGAACCTAAAAATGGGAATTTGGCCATTCTTTCATATTTTCAAAATCAAGGAGGCTTAGAGGTGATTTTCAAGAGACAAACTCTTCCCCAAAGTGTTGGTAAACAATTCTTAACTACTTTCTTCCAATTTCCCATTGTATTTCATCAATTTCCAACTAAAACTTTAGGGTTTTCATGGTAGAAGTTGGGGGTTTGGGTAGAATTAGAGAATTTTGCATAATTCGAATGTAGACCTCGAATTGAGGTCGGATTTCGAAACTAACTGCATATTCAGGCTCGAGGGTGAACGGGTGAACGGATTTGGGTCCGAACCTCGAGTTTGGACCAAGCGTGCCGGGGGTCGGTTTTTCACGTTTGTTTTTGGGGAAAACTTAGGAAAACCATGATTATGCATTAAAGTTAATTTTCTTTATTTGATGTTTTAGATTCTTTATTTGCTGTTATTTCTACTAGCATGATTATACTTGTCCAGGTTTTTATGTGGTGTCTTGTCCTAGCCTCGTCACTACTTCGCCGAGGTTAGGCTCGACACTTACCAGTACATGGGGTCGATTATACTGATATTGCACTCTGTACTTCTTGTGTAGATCCAGGTTTAGGTTTGAGCTGGGTTCGAGTTAAAGCTGACACTTTCGCACGGAGACACAAGGTAGATCTGTTGATGGCCGGTTCCTAGAGTCTATTCATTATTACTCAGTTGTTATTTTATTTGATTCAGAAACAATTATATAATATTTCTTTCAGCCAAATACTTGTAGTAAAATTTTAGTAGTTCATGAATTGTGACTCCAAACCCTAGGTAGCTAGAGTTTAGTATTAATTTTTTGCAGTATCGTATACTATGCAATTTATTACTTTTGGTTTCGTATATTGGATGGTAGGAACATTTCTTATAGGTTTTTAAATTATTTTAACATCGTAACCCTCAAATGTTTTCTTGCTTTGCAAGTAGAGCGTTAGGCATCATCACGGTCCCGACGGTGGGAATTCGGGTCGTGACAAGTTGGTATCAGAGCCATGTTGCGTAGGTCTCACAATTCACAGACAAGCTTAATAGAGTCTGAGGGATCGGTACGGAGACGTCTGTACTTATCTCTTAGGGGCTATAAAGTTAGGAACAAGTTCATGTTTAGTCAACTCTATCGTGCGATTATTGTTACCCCAATACTGATTGAACTCTTCTAATCTTATTCTCTCGTAGATGGCGAGAACACGTGCCTCTTCTTCCACTGACCAGCAACCGGATCCTCCAGCAGTAGCAGCTCCTACAAGGGGCAGAGGCTGAGGCAGCGGCAGGACTCAGCCAAGTGCTCAGGCAACAGTTGCAGCTATAGAGCCCCAGATAGAGCTTGATGAGGGGGATCCATCTCAAACCGTTTCGACGGGACTAGCTCAGGTTCTAGAGGGGTTTATTGTTACCCCGGTACGTCAGGATGCCTTGGTCCGACTAGTGGGCCTTATGGAGAGTGTAACCCAGACTGGCGTATTCCCCGTGGAAGAAGCCGTATCTCGGGCTGGAGGAGGAGTCCAGACTCCTTCTACCCACACTCCGAAGCAGATTACTCCTCAGATTAAGACCCCAGCAGCCCATCCAGTTGGGGTAGTTCATCCAGTTGCTGCAGCACCGCTCATTGATGGGACATCTATGTTCTGTGATGCTTTGTGGAGATTGGATAGGTTTATCAAGCTTTTCCCTGTTCATTTCAATGGTGCCACTACAGAGGACCCCCAGGAATACATTGATAGTTGTCATGAGGTTCTTCGGAATATGGTATTTTGGAGACAAATGGGGTCGACTTTGCTGCTTTCCAGATGATTGGCTCTGCCAAGAAATGGCGGAGAGATTATCTATTTACTAGACCAGCTGGGTCACCTGCTCTTACTTGGGATCAGTTTTCACACCTATTCTTGGAGAATTTTCTACCTATTACTACTATAGAGGAGTGTCGCCATCAGTTTGAGCGCCTCCAGCAGGGCAGCATGACTGTTATGCAGTATGAGACCCGTTTTGTGGATTTGGCTCGTCATGTTACTCTTTTGCTACCCACAGGAGGGGTAAGGTTAGGAGATTTATTGAGGGTCTTGCCCAGCCTATCCGATTGCAGATGGCTAAGGATACAGGGAGCGAGATATCTTTCCAGGATGCGGCCAATATGGCCCGGCGAGTTGAGGTAGTTCTTGGGTTGGGAGGTCAGGGGTCAAACAAGAGACCTCGCCCTTACGGTGGATTCAGCGGTGCTTCATCCGGAGGCGGGATTACTTTTAGTAGAGGTCGTTCTTCCAGGCCATTCCACTCAGCACTTCAGACATCCCATGGTGTCCTAGGTGGTCGTGGCTCTTACTTGCCTTATTCTGGTCAAACAGCTCCTATCAATGCACCTCCTCTCTAGATTTTTCAAGGTAGTTATACAGGTCGACAGGGTTAGTTTGCCAGCCAGCAATCTCAGCAACCGAAGTCTTGTTATACTTGTGGTGACCTGAGGCACATTGTTAGATATTTCCCTCGCGCGTCGGGTAGTTCTCGGTATCAAGGTTCTCGTGTTATAGTTCCGGCATCAGCTGCCGCACCACCTGCCCAGCCAGCCACGGGTAGGGGTCAAGTAGCCCGAGGTAGGGGTCCAATTGTTAAAGGTGGAGGCCAGCCCGCTAGAGCTGGAGGGTCGCCTGCCAGAAGTCGTCCCAGAGCATGGTTCAGGGTGCTGGGGCCTAGCCCCGATTGTATGCATTTCCGGTCAGAACTGAGGCGGAGTCCTCCGATGTTGTTATCACAGGTACCATTTCATCTTGCAATAGAGATGCTTCAGTTCTGTTTGATCCAGGGTCTACTTAATCTTATGTGTAATCTTATTTTGCTTCATATTTTGTTGTGCGTCGTGATTCCTTGAGCATCCATGTTTACGTGTCTATGCCCCTGGGGGATGCTATTGTTGTAGATCATCTGTATCCCTCGTGTTTGGTCGTTATTGAAGGTCTTGAAACTAGTGTAGACCTTTTACTCCTAGACATGGTTGATTTTGATCTCATATTGGGTATGGATTGGCTGTCGCCTTATTATGCCATCTTAGATTGTGAGGTTTGGAGGCACTATCTCTATGGTGTGTCGTGTGAGGTTTTCACGGATCATCGCAGCCTTCAATACTTGTTCAAGCAAAAGGATCTCAAATTGAGGCAGAGGAGATGGTTAGAGCTATTGAAAGACTATAGCGTCACTATATTGTACAATCTGGGAAGGGCCAATATGGCGGCTAATGCATTGAGTAGGAAGGAAGCTAGTACGGGCAGCCTTGCATTCATTCCAATCGATGAGAGGCCGCTAGCTTCAGATATTCAGACTTTGGCCAATGAGTTCATGAGGTTGGATATTTCAGAGATCAACCGTGTTTTAGCTTGTACAGTTGCTCGGTCTTCCTTATTCGAGCGTATCAGAGATCGGAAGAATGATGACCCTCACTTGATGGTCCTTAGGGACACAGTTCGGCACAGTGGTGCCAAGCAGGTTACAGATGGAGATTACGGTGTTTAGAGGATGCAGGGTCGAGTGTGTGTGCCTAATGTTGATGGGATTCGTGAGTTAATCCTTGAGGAGGCTCACAGTTCTAAGTATTCTATTCACCCTGGTGCTTCCAAGATGTACTAGGACCTGCGGCAGCATTATTGGTAGTGGAGGATGAAGAAGGATATTGTTTCTTATGTGGATCGATGCTTGAATTGTCAACAGGTGAAGTATGAGCACCAGAGACCCGGTGGTTTGCTTCAGCAGATAGAGATTCCCGAGTAGAAGTGGGAGCGTATTACTATGGACTTCGTTATTGGACTTCCATGGACTTAGAGGAAGTTCCACACCATGTGGGTTATTGTGGATAAGCTGACTAAATCAGCATATTTCAATCTGGTGGAAAGTACTTATACCTCGAAGTGATTGGCAGAGATATATATTCGGAAGATCGTTCGCCTTCACGGTGTACCCGTGTCTATCATTTCTAGCCGGGGTACATAGTTTACCTCGCAATTTTGGAGGATAGTACAGCGTGATTTGGGTACACGGGTTGAGTTGAGCACAACATTCCATCCTCAGACGGACGGGCAGTCCAAGCGTACTATTTAGATCTTAGAGGACATGCTTTGCGCCTATGTTATTGACTTTGGAGGTTCTTGGGATCACTTCCTTCCGTTAGCGGAGTTTGCCTACAATAACAACTACCAGTCAAGCATTCAGATGTCTCCCTATGAGGCATTATATGGTAGACGCTACAGGTAGCTAGTTGGATGGTTTGAGTCGGGAGAGGCTCGGTTGTTGGGTACAGACATAGTTTAGGAGGCCTTGGACAAGGTCAAGATTATACAGGATCGACTTCGTACAACTCAGTCCAGGGAAAAGATTTATGCCGACCGTAAAGTTTGTGATGTAGCATTCATGGTCAGAGAGAGGGTATTACTTCGGGTATCGCCCATGAAGGGTGTTATGAGATTTGGGAAGAAGGGAAAGTTGAGCCCTAGGTATATCGGGCCATTCGAGATCCTTGAGAGAGTGGGGGAGGTAGCTTATATACTTGCGTTGCCTCCAGGGTTATCCTCAGTTCATCCGGTATTCCATGTGTCTATGCTCCGGAAATATCATGATGACCCGTCCCACGTATTAGATTTCAGCTCTGTCCAATTGGACAAGGATTTGACTTATGAGGAGGAGCCGACAGCCATTCTAGACCGCCAGGTTCGTCAGTTGAGGTCAAAGAGTAACCCTTCAGTTCGAATAAAGTGGAGAGGTCAGCTTGTTGAGGCAGCTACTTGCGAGTCCAAGTCGGACATGCGGAGTAGATATCCACACTTGTTCACCAGTTCAGGTACTTTTCTATGTACGTTCAAGGACGAACGCTTGTTTTAGGGGTGGAGATTGTGATGACCCAAAAGGTCATCTTATGATGTAAGACACCATTCCAGGCTCATTAGCCTTAGAATATTATTTTTGTTTACCTCGATTTGTGTGCGCAATCGGGCGTGAATCCGAAAAGCCTTTATGAAATATATGAAATAATAATTTTTTAGAGTTAAAAATTTGAGTTTTAGTTGACTTTGGTCAACGTTTTGAGTAAACGGACCCGGACACAGACCCATGTTCCGACGGTCCCGGGAGCTCCATAGTAAAATATGGGACTTAGACGTATGCCCGGAATCGAATTCCGAGGTCTCTAGCTCGAGAAATAAATTTTTGATGAAAATTGTTAAACTGAAATGTAAAAGAATTAAAGAAATTGATTAATGTTTGAACTCGTTGGTATCATGCCCGTATTTTGGTTCTGGAGCCTGGTATATGTGTATTATAAGATATATGTCATGTCTGTGAAATTTCTGGTGCACTGATGTGTTGTGCTTCGCGATCGCGAAGCCTCTCCCGCGATCGCGAAGTGTAACTAGGCTAGGGGTCGATTATTTCTACGCGAACGTGAGGCACCGGCCGCGAATGCGGAGCACGGGGGGTTAGCTCTTCGCGAACGTGACTGGCCTCACGCGAACGCGTAGTGTTTTGGAAGCTGGGCTGGGAACCATCGAGTGCTCTTTGCGAACGCAACTACTAGGCCGCGAACGTGATGGTCAGGTGGGCTAAGCATCCCGAACGCGAACAGAACATCGCGAACGCGTTGGCCTTTTGGCCGCAAAGTTCAGTGACGCGACAGGCCCTTCGCGAACGCGAAGAAGGCCTCTCCAGCGATTAAAACAGAACCTAAAAACAAGAAGTTGGCCATTCTTTCATATTTTCAAAATCAACGATGCTTAGAGGCGATTTTCAAGAGACCAATTCTTCCTCAAAGTGTTGGTAAACAATTCTTAACTACTTTCTTCCAATTTCCCATTGTATTTCATCAATTTCCAACTAAAAATCTAGGGTTTTCATGGTAGAAATTGGGGATTTGGGTAGAATTAGAGAATTTTGCATAATTGGAATTTAGACCTCGAATTGAGGTCAAATTTCAAACTAACAACATATTCGGGCTCGGGGGTGAACGGAAAACGAATTTTGGTCCAAACATCGAGTTTGGACCAAGTGGGCCCGGGGTCAGTTTTTAACTTTTTTTTTTTGGAAAACTTAGGAAAATCATGATTATGCATTAAACTTAATTCCTTTAGCAATAATTAATGATATTAATCTAATTATGATTAGATACGAGTGGGTTGGAGGTGAATTCTAAAGGAAAAGATGTGCTTGAGCAGTGAGTGGCCTGCGAAATCGAGGTAAGTGTTGTGTCTAACCTTAGCTTGAGTGAATAGGTATTATGTGACTACTTGCTACTTGTTTTGTTGTTGAATACGATGTATAGGTGAGGTGAAGAGTACCTATACGTTGTAGTCGAGTCATAACATGCGAGTGAAAGTTCATTCTTGTTATTCTTGTAGTCTTAAAGCCTATTATCCATGTGTATTGTTGCTATTAAAATGTTAGAAGAATTGTATCCGGTTCCATCAAGATGGATAACATTGTGAATATTGATTTTAGGTTGAGATATTAAATTGTGAAAGTAATTATGATGAAACACTTTTCTTGTGAAATTCTTCTTTATCTGTTGTTAATGATTCTGTAAATGATGAGGAATAGTGTAAAAGCATGAAGGGTGATGCCGTGCATAAATTATTATAATTGTGAGGAAGAGTGTAAAGCGCGAAGGGTGTTGTCGTGCATAATTTATTTATATTGTGAGTTTGAGAGTAAAAGCACGAAGGGTGATGTCGTGCATTCATATCTATTATCTGGTGAGGATGAGAGTAAAAGCACGAAGGGTGATGCCGTGCATTCTTATCTATTATATGGTGAGGCTGAGAGTAAAAGCACGAAGGGTGATGTCGTGCAGTTTTCCTTCCTATTTTAATTGCTTAACTGGTTTGCTGATCACCGTCTATTTATATCTTCTCATTTTTCTCACTCATTATGTTCAAATTCCCCATTATATGTCCCTTTCCCATTATTTGTTGTTATTTCTACTAGCATGATTATACTTGTTCAGCTTTTTATGTGGTGTCCTGTCCTAGCCTTATCACTACTTCGTCGAGGTTAGGCTCGACACTTACCAGTACATGGGGTCGGTTGTACTGATACTGCACTCTGCACTTCTTGTGTAGATCCTGGTTTAGGTCCGAGCTGAGTTCGAGTAAAAGCTGACACTTTGGCACTGAGACACGAGGTAGATTTGCTGACGGCCGCAGATTCCTGGAGTCTCTTCGTTATTACTCAGTTGCTGTTTTATTTGATTCAAAAACAATTATATAATATTTCTTTCAGCCAAATACTTGTAGTAAACTCTTAGTAGTTCGTGAACTGTGACTCCAAACCCTAGGTAGCTAGTGTTTAGTATTATTTTTCGCAGTATCGTATACTATGCCATTTATTACTTTTAGTTTCGTATATTGGATGGTAGGAACATTTCTTATAGGTTTTTAAATTATTTTAACATCGTAACCCTCAAATATTTTCTTGCTTAGCAAGTACAGCGTTAGGCTTCATCACGATCCTGACGGTGGGAATTCCGATCGTGACACGAAGGGAAATTGGGTTCGTGACATCAATGAAGGGGAAGGGGAGTTGGTTCCAATTCTATAAGTATAACACCATCTGTAGTAAGGGTAATTGCTAGCTTTGCAACTACTGCTTCTCTTGATATTGCTACACGATTTGTTTCTACCAGTGTTTTAAAAGGCGTTTTTGGGGCGAGCTTTGGAGCGAGGCGCACCAAAAACGCCCCAGGGAGATGGTGTGGGGTGAAAGTCTTAAGAGGCGTACGCTCAGCAATTCGGGGCGTACGCCCGGGCGTTTGAGGCGAGTTATTTTTACTGAGGCGAAAGCTCCAAAGATTTTTTCAAATTGAAACAAAATTTGTTGAATAAGTCCTTCATATAATACCCAAATTTTTAAAATTCAGCTTGGTAATTACTTAAAAGTTTTAAAAAGGAACTAAAATGTATTAATTTTAAAGTCAAGACTTTTTTTATTGATTGAAGCCCCAATTCATGGTCTTTTTCAATTATTTATCTTGTCTGCTAGTCTGCTAATATCTTCCAAAAGCAACGAATATTCAATTTATTTTTAGAAATATAAAGAGAACCCCATTTCCTTCGTAGTAGCAAGTTCAAAATTCAAATTGAAGGTTAGTCATCCTTTTTGTTCCTCCATGTAGAAAATATTATTCTTTTCGACTCAATTTACTTGAGCTTCTAATTGAAGGTTGGTCATCTTTTTTATTCCTCCATGTATAAAACATTATTCTTTTCGACTCAAATTACGTGAGCTTCTAAGTAGCGTATAATAAATTGTTTTGACTAGTTTTTTGTGGGGATGAAGCACATCTATATTGTGATGCAATTTTACTTGTTTATAATTTTTTACTGTAATTATATTATTTTATATAATATTAAAAATTAAATACCTATGGGCTTACGTCCCATGCCTCGGGGCGTACGCCTCGCGGAGACATATGTAAAATGTCTCGCCTTACGGCTACGCCTTATTGTTAGAAAAAAAGAACAAGAAAAATAAGATTCAGTATTTATAAACACACAATCTGGTACAAGTCCTTGATGTAAAGCTTTTTCACATCTTTATATGAAGCTATTTCACAAGTTATTTATGTATATTATGCTGTTTGTGCAATTCTTAATTTTACAGGCAGGAAGACCAAGTGAAAGAGTTAGCTATGGTGGGTGACAATTAAAAAGTGCATCATTTACAAATATTGATCTTGAAATGGAAGGGAACAGATGTTATTACCGAAAAGGCGAAAACCAACTTCAGAAACAAAGAAAGATGCAAACCATGAAGCAAAGGGCTCACTAGAGAACATATCACTTAATGTATTTTGTTCAAGTATTTTCTTTTAGGTAATACTGAATTACTTATGAATCTAAAACTGCAGTTTATGTTGTTTTATATTCCAACAATGTTTTAGATGTGTGTTTTCTTACTATTTTGATGGTTTGAGCAATGAATTAGCAAGAAAAAGTGAATATATGAATGCTAAAATTATAGTCAAAATGTAGTTCAATTTGTATTCTTCTTAGGGTCAATATTCAAAAGAGTTACTGGAATATATTACTGTAAATTTTAGTCAAAATGTGGCATACTTTACATATACACAAAAGGAAGATAAATTTTTACATTTGAATTTATACTTCGCAATAAAAGTAATGGGTTCAGTTCATACAATACCAAATGATTAGATTCGTTCTTGTATGGTGGACCACAAAAAATATATTTCTATTACAATATGTAGAATTTGTTCTTCTTTTTTTCTTGGTAGACTCATGTATATTGTATTCATTAACCCGACAAATTTATATATACATCGTAAAAGGAAAAAGTACTCCCGATATATATAAATTTCTTTCGTTCACATGACTCAAATTCGAAACCCTCTTCAAAAAATTCTTGTACATGAACTCTTTAGAGTAGCATAACCTTTGAGAGAATATCTGGGAGATGAGTCAAAGTAGATTAGCTAAGTGCTTGCGTATGTCTTTCAAGTCTTCGATAAACATGAATTAATTAATTTAATAATTCATTTGTCTTTTCAAGTCTTGGACAACGTTTTGCGCCAGGTAAACGCAATCAAAAAATAAATAAATAAATAAATATATATATATATATAAAAGAAGAATTGAAAAAATAGTAAATAGGAACCTTCAACCACTTCCTCGTATTTTGAGACTTATTATGCTTATTAAAAGTATTCGTTCAATGTGGTTACATAAAATTAAAAATTTGAATTCTCACGAAAGAAAACATTAAATCATTTATTTGGGACCTCATCGATTTTTTCCTTCTACTCCCTCTGTTTCAACTTTTTTTTTTCTGGTGTGTTCCAAAATAATAATCCTTTTTTAAATTTAAAAATAATTTAATTTAAATTTATAATTATACCTTTAATAAAAGCTTTTATAATTATATAATTACTCTGCTCTATTTTTAATTTATTTAGGATCATAAATTTTAAAAATATTTATTTTTTCTTAAACTTCGTATCAAGTCAAACAAGTTTACATATATTGAAATGCAGGGACTAAAAAATGACATGAAAATTCAAGAGAGAACCACCACTGAAAACTACTTAACATAGTAAATTCGCAAAAAATTGAGAACCAAAGTTGTGAGATGGCACAAGTGAAGTTGCTGGGTCTTTGGTATAGCGCATTTAGTCACAGAGTAGAGTGGGCTCTAAAGATAAAGGGTGTGAAATATGAATTTGTAGAAGAAGATTTACAAAACAAGAGCCCTCTGCTTCTTCAATCTAACCCTGTTTACAAGAAAATCCCAGTGCTAATTCACAATGGCAAACCCATTTCTGAGTCTCTGCTCGTTCTTGAATACATTGACGAGACTTTTGAAGGTCCTTCCATTTTGCCTAAAGACCCTTATGATCGAGCTTTAGCTCGTTTCTGGGCTAAGTTCCTCGACGATAAGGTAAATTCCTATCTGAATAATTTAGTAAACCTTTAGACTGCAGGTGACTGCAATAGTGCATACTTTCATTGGCAAAGGGGAGGAACAAGAAAAAGGTAAAGAGGAAGCTTGTGAGATGCTGAAAGTTCTTGAGAATGAGCTCAAGGATAAGAAGTTCTTTGTCGGTGATAAATTTGGATTCGCTGATATTGTTGCAAATTTGGTGGGATTTTGGCTAGGAGTTTTCGAAGAAGCCTCTGGAGTTGTTTTAGTGACAAGTGAAAAATTTCCAAAATTTTCAAAGTGGAGAGATGAGTACATCAACTGCAGCCAAGTCAAGGAATCTCTACCTCTAAGAGATGAGATGCTTGCTTTATTTCGAACTCTTTCTCAAGCTGCTACTGCTTCTGCTTCCGCTCCCAAATGAACATAATCGCTTACATTTTATGATGTTACGAGATTATGTGTCAGAATAAAATTGTTAATCTAGGATGAGTCTTACAGATTCAATTTAATTTTTATATTAAATTAAGCTCGTTCAGAATTAATGACTCTATCCTAATAAAACTACTTGTTAGAAAAGCTAGCTTAGCCCCAGATAGTCGCAACTTGTGAGTGATCCTCATCGAATTGAAAGAAAAAATGCAAGAAAAGCAAACCACATCTATAATTTAATGAAATACTGGCTGACATAAGCACTTAAGTCACTCATATGTACAGGTAAGCATCGATCTAAAATGATAGTTCATCAGTACCATTAACTTATTTCCTTTTTAATCCGTTCTAATAATAATAAACTTTTTCTAAATTTTTAAATAATTTAGTTTATACTTTTAATTTTATCCTTAATGAGAAATTTTTATAATCACACAAATATTCTGTACTTTTTTGTTATTTATCACCAGGTAGAGATGAATACTATATGGTAGCGGCAGGAAATTCTTTAGCCTTAAA
>ML268534.1:0-41002 GCA_005239495.1 Nicotiana undulata | reverse complement strand
TTCAGACCTTGCGAGAGCAGAAATTATATGCTAAATTCTCCAAATGTGAGTTCTGGTTAGAGTCCATAGCCTTCTTGGGCCATATAGTATCAGGTGAGGGTATCAAGGTTTATCCACAGAAGATTGAGGCAGTTCAAGGTTGGCCTCGTCCTACTTCAGCTACGGAGATCAGGAGTTTTCTGGGTTTGGCAGGTTATTATTGTAGTTTTGTCGAAGGATTCTCTTCTATTGCCGCTCCATTGACTAGATTGACTCAGAAGAATGCCCCATTTCAGTGCTCCGATTATTGTGAGGCGATCTTTCAGAAGCTTAAATCACTTTGATATCAGCACCCGTTCTTTCATTACCTTCTGAGTCGGGGCCCTATACGGTATATTGCGACGGTTCACGCATCGGGTTGGGGTGTGTTTTGATGCAGGATGGCAGAGTTATTGCTTACGCTTCACGACAGTTGAATGTCCATGAGAAGAACTACCATGTTCATGATTTGGAGTTGGCAACGATCGTTCATGCTTTGAAAATATGGCGGCATTACCTGTATGGTGTATCTTGTGAGGTCTATACGGACCACCACAGTTTACAGTATTTGCTTAAGCAGAGAGATCTTGATTTGAGGCTGCGGAGGTGGCTTGAGTTGTTGAAAGACTATGACCTTACCATTTTGTATCATCCGCGCAAGGCAAACGTAGTAGCGGATGCTTTGAGCAGGCGTGCAGCCAGCATGGAGAGTTTAGCCTATATTTCAGTTGATGAAAGGCCTTTAGCCTTGGAAATTCAATCTTTGGCCAATGAGTTAGTGAGATTGAATACTTCAGAGCCTCGTCGAGTCTTGGCACATGTGGTAGCTCAGTCTTCATTGCTTTGGGAGATCAAGGCTCGACAGTATGATGACCTGCGTCTAGCAGAGCTCCGAGATACTGTGATTAAGGGCCTGGCCAAGGATGTTACCTTAGGCGAGGACGGTGTTTTGAGACTGCAGGGCAGGCTGTGTGTACCAGATGATCATGGTTTGAGGGAGAGAATTCTAGCAGAGGCTCATAGTTCCAGGTATTCTATCAATCCAGGGGTGACGAAAATGTATCGTGATTTGAAGCAGCATTTCTGGTGGAGGCGGATGAAGAAAGATATTGTTCAGTATGTAGCTCGATGTCTTAATTGCCAGCAAGTTAAGTACGAGCATCAGCGGCCAGGAGGTTTATTTCAGCAGATGCCCATTCCTCAGTGGAAGTGGGAGCGCATTACCATGGACTTCGTGTCAGGGTTGCCTCGGACTTTGCGGAAGGTTGACGCGGTTTGGGTCATTGTTGATAGATTGACCAAATCGGCGCATTTCCTTCCTGTGGCCACTACTTATACTACAGAGAAGTTGGCTCAGCTCTATATTCGTGAGATCGTCAGGTTGCATGGCGTGCCACTATCTATCATTTCAGATCGAGGTCCTCAGTTCACATCATACTTCTGGAGAGCTTTGCATCGGGAGATGGGTACTCGATTGGACCTCAGTTCAGCTTTTCACCCTCAGTTTGACGGCTAGTTGGAGCGTACAGTTCAGATTCTGGAGGATATGCTCAGGGCTTGTGTGATTGATTTCAGAGGTCAGTGGGACCAGTTCTTGCCTTTGGCAGACTTTGCATATAATAATAGTTATCAGGCCAACATCCAGATAGCTCCATTTGAGGCTTGATATGGGCGGCGATGCCGTTCTCCGATTGGGTGGTTTGAGCCTGGTGAGGCTAAGCTGTATGGTACTGACATGGTCAGAGATGCCTTAGAGAAAGTAAAAATTATCCAAGAAAGGCTTCGCACAGCTCAGTCGAGGCAGAAGAGCTACGCAGATCAGCGGGCTCGAGATGTAGCATTTATGGAGGGGGATCAGGTTATGCTTAGAGTTTCGCCGATGAAGGGCGTCATGAGATTTGGGAAGAAGGGCAAGTTGAGCCCTAGGTATATAGGCCCATTTGAGGTGTTAGAGCGAGTTGGTGATGTTGCTTATAGACTTGCTTTGCCTCCAGCGCTATCCAGAGTTCATCCACTTTTTCATGTTTCGATGCTTCGGAGGTATCTCGCAGACTTTTCCCACGTGATTGATTATAGCACTATTCAGCTGGATGAGCAGTTGAGCTATGAGGAGGAGCCTATGGCTATTGTTGATAGACAGGACCGCCAGTTGAGGTCCAAGACAGTTTTAGCGGTTAAGGTCCAGTGGAGGGGCCGACCAGTTGAGGAGGTGACTTGGGTGTCCGAGCAGGATACGCGGGACAGATACCCACAGCTATTCAACACTTCAGGTACCATTCTAGACCCGTTCGAGGCCGAACGTTTGTTTAAGAGGGGGAGAATGTAATGACCCAGCCGGTCGTTTTGTGTGTTGGGACTCCATTCCCGTGAATGACTCTTCCCATAGTGACTACTCGTTCCTTATGACTTGTGTGGGTAGGTAGTTCGAGGTTCAAAAATGATTTGGCCAGTTCAGGAACACTTGGTTCCTGAAGGCTAGCCTATTTGGCTGATTTTAGTTTCGAGCAAGATTTTGGGCAAACGACCTCGGAATCGAGTTCTGACAGCTCCAGCAGCTCCGGATGATGATTTTAGACTTGGGAGTGTGTTCGCCTCGGGTTTCTGACGACCCGGGAGTATTTCGGCGCCTGAATTGGAATTCAGGATTTCATGTGATTTGGAATTCACCCTGGAATTGGACCTCATAAAATCATGGTCCGAATGGAATTCCGGAACTGGAAATAGTTCCGTATAGTCATTTATGACTTGTTCGCAAAATTTGGGGTCAATCCGAGCAGTATAGACCCGTTCGGCGTATTGGTGAGCCATTGAAATTTTCTTGAAATCCTAAGTTTGATCTAAGGGGTTTTGGAGAGTGATTCTTGGTTTGAATGATGTTTTTAGTGTTCTGGGAGCTCGAGCAAGTCCGTCATGTGATTTGGGACTTGTTGGTATAATTTGTCGAGGGCTCGGGTGGGCCCAGGGGTCTCCCGAACCCTGACCGGGGACTAAAACCAGCAATTGAACTGCTGGTGGGAATTTACTGGTGTGACCGCACCTGCGGTCCATGAGCCGCAGGTGCGAGGTTCGCACCAGCGGAATTCCCTGCGCAGGTGCGGCTATTTCCGCAGGAGAGCCTATTCTCCGCAGGCACGGCTCCGTAGGAGCGGACAAAGGCCCGCAGGCGCGACCCAATTTCCGCAGGTGCGAGTCCGCACCTGTGATCAAAAAGCCGCAGGTGCGGAAACTACTGGGAAGTTATTTAAAAGGCCAAGTCGTGATTTCATTCCTAAAATCACATTTCCCCCATTGTTGACGACTCTTAGAGCTCCAGAACGGGTATTGTGGCCTAGGAACTCAGGTAAGTGATTTTGTAACCCTCCGCATGTAATTTCTTCCATTCATTGAGAATTTCCTCTTCCTAGTTCATGGAAATTCATGAGATATTGTTGGGGGGAAGAAAGAGGGGTTTGATGTTAATATGAATTCTGATTTTTGGGCCATTGAGGGATGATTAATTAAATTAATCTTGATCCTTAGGCGACGTATAGCGCGTTCCTTCAAGAATTATATTTTTCCGGACGCCAAAGCTCGGAGTTAAATTTCCAAAGTACGTCAAGAATAAGTTTTTGGGGAAATATCTGATAAATCCTCCTCGAATCTTCCTAATTTGATATAATTATGTGTTTTTGGCTAGTTACGAGCAATCGAGGGTAATTCGGAGGATTCGTGCGTGGTGTTGTTTTGTCCGTTGGCCGGAGGAGCACTTGTCCAGGTGAGTCTCCTTTCCAAACTTTGTAAGGGGGAAATGTCCCCTAGGCTCTTTGTTGCTAATTTTGCTTGTTGAGGGGGCTACGTACGCACCACGTGATGAGAGTCCGTACATGGCATCTATACTGTATGTTGGGTAGCCGTAGGACCCACGAGAATTTTCTAACTGTTGTTTGATATTATCTGATGTTTTGTACGAGTTACTACTGATATATGATCAAATTGAGCTATGATAGCTGCGAATTAAATGTACATAATATTCAGATAAGGATTATGAACTCTATCAATTGAGTAATTTTGTTACTCCTGATATAATTGATAAAAAGAAATGAATAAATGAGGTAATGAGCCGTTGAGCTAAACGAAGGTGGTTGAAATTCCTTCTTATACTTGAATAATGTGATAAGTCTTAATAATGAGCTGTTGAGCCAAACGAAGGTGGTTGAAATTCCTTCCTATACTTGAATTGTTCCATCATGGTGATATTATGAGCAAAGTGGATAATGTGATAAAGATCCTAACTTTGGCTATCAAGTGGGATGTGCGTATCCGATCCCGTTGATTGTGGGCGAGTCCGTACCACGGTGTCTAAATATACACACATATATATATGCATTTATGCAGTCACATATACGCATTCATGGCCCCCGAGTCACATGTATGATTCGTGATTGGGGAGAACTTATATTTTCATTGTCCCTGTGTCACAGGTTTGATTCGTGATCAGGGAGGAACTTCACTCATATTTTACTAGCCCCTGAATCACAGGTTTGATACGTGATCAGGGAGAGATCAGACTTATTTTACTTTCCCTTGAGTCACAGGTTTGATTCGTGATCAGGGAGATATACTATTATTTTCATCGGCCCCCGAGTCACAGGTATATTTCGTGATCGGGGAGGACATATATATTCTTCGGCCCCCGAGTTGCAGGCATGATTCGCGATCGGCGAGAGTTTTACTTTGCATCATTGGCCCCGAGTCAGAGGTATGATTCGTGATCGGGAGATTATATATATATATGTCATTTCCCTTGAGTCGCATGGATGATTCGCGAGCAGGGAGAGATATTTGCCCACGAGTCGCATGGATGATTCGCGATCGTGGAGATTTTATCGAGTCAGCGCACGGGTCACAGGTATGATTTGCGAACGTGTGGAGCTTTATGACCGAGTCAGTCCTTATGACCCACCCTTATGACTTCGTCCGATAGTCTTGTATGTGTCAGATATATATATGTATACCCATTACATTAATGAGCTTTTGCATTGAGTTGGGATCGTACGATGGTGAGTTGAGAAACAATACTGAGTACTAGAAAGTGAACAATTGAGAGTAAAGATAAAGCATTTCGGATAATGAGAAAGAAAACAATGATATAACTATGAACAACTTACAAAGAAAGATCATGTTTGAGATCAGTTACCGTTGCTACTTACATGTTTGAATACTTGATGTACTTTCTCACATGATGTATTGCTCAACATGTGTTTTATTTTATTATGTACTGGACCTTAGTGAGTATGTATTCTACCTCTCGCCACTACTCTTTACGAGTTTAGACGGGATACTCACTGGGTACATATTTGTTTATATGTACTCATGCTGCACTTTCTTTCTTTTCTGCACTTGACTGTGCAGGTGCTGAGGCTGGTCCGTCTGGTCGTCCGCTTGGTGATAGATACTGATCGCGGCGTCGCTCCACACGGTGATCTGTCTTCTTGGCGTTCTCCTGACAGCACCTCTGGAGCCTCCTAGTTTCATTTTGCTCAGTCTTTTGTTCCAGACTGCGGCTTGTACATTTTTGTATATGTATTTCTGCTGTTGTATCTATGTAGCCGCCCGTCGACACTGTGACACTAGTCTTGGCACACACTTGTTGTAGTTATCGGGGTTGTATATGTACTAGGCCTAGATGTGGTTCATCTTGTTTTCTACGGCCCTACCCCACGTTGTTATTTCCGCACTTTTATTATAATTGTTGTTCGTTGGCTGGCCTAACCTCAGCGTTAGGCGCCATCACGACCTGGACCGATTTTGGGTCGTGAAAGGAACTGGTTCAAATTTTAGTTGGATTGGATTTGGAAGATTTTGGACTTAGGTAGGACTCTGCTCATGATTTAAATATTAGTAATTTAGATTGTGCAGAATGTAGAAATCTCTCTATTCAGATGAACCAACACTGATGGACCAGGTTTTTCAATGAGATTCCTCTTACTCATGTCTTAGTTTTCCAAAATAGAAAAAATGTCATTATAGATAAACGATTCATATTAATACATGGAACTTGAGTATACTATTTACAGTATGAGACTGAGCAACAATTTATCTGGTTATTTACACAAGTTCTAGATTTTCTAACCAATTTGTTTTTCATTTTTTAATGTACATTCTAAACTGGTTCCATTAGGTGTTCTTAATCATCCCTAATTCTAACCTGTTCCTTTCAAAGTGCTCTTTACTTAGTGCTTTTGTAAATATATCAGTAATCTGCTTATCAGTAGCACAAAACTCTACAGTGATCAATCCTTTTTCATAATTATCCCTTATAAAGTGATGTCTAACATCTATGTGATTAGTTCTCTTGTGATTAATGGGGTTCTTAGTCATACTAATCTCACTAGTGTTATCACAAAAGATAGGGATACAACCAACATCGATTCCAAAATCCATCAATTTCTGTTTAATCCACAATAGTTGAGCACAACATGAGGCTGCAGCCACATACTCAGCTTTATCAGTAGATAAGGCCATAGAATTTTTCTTTTTGGTGCCCCAAGACACAAGACATGAGCCAAGAAAGTGTGCCATACCCGAGGTGCTCTTTCTATCCACAAGAAAACCTACATAATCAACATCAACATATCCCACAAGATTGAAATTACTACCTTTTGGGATAACAAAGACAATGATTAGTGGTGCCTTTTAGATATCTCAAAATTCTCTTGATAGCAGTCAAGTGGGACTCCTTTCGATTTGTATGAAATCTTGTAACTGTTCCATCTTCATCAAGTTTGTTTCTGAATACCCATTTTGTACCACTACTGATCTGTCCAAGGGTCTTTTTACCATATGCCAAACTTGACTCATTTCAAATTGGTTGAGTTCATCTTGCATTGCATTTACCCAGTCTACATCCTGCAAAGCATCGGCAACATTTATAGGTTCAATAAGAGATAAGAAAACATCAAAACCACAAAGAATCTTTAATGAAGATCTGGTCTTTGATCCAGAGGATGGATCAGTGATTTTGTTCTCAATGGGATGAGAACTTTGATACTTGTAAGGTCATACAACCAACCGGTTTCCCCTTGATGTTCCTTAAGTGTTTTGTTGATGTGTAATAGGTTCAGGGATTGGTTCCATTGAGATTTGAGGATCATTTCCTCTTTGTTCTATTCCCCTTGTCATGTTGCCTGGGGTGGATGAACCTGTTCCATTACCTGTTCCTTTTTCCAGTGTTGCTTCAGTCTGTGTTGTGGTTTCACTCAAGTTTCTCACCAGCCCAATTGATTCATCATTATGTTCATGCCTCTTAGAATGAATAATAGTTTCATCAAAAACAATATGAACACTTTATTCAACACACATAGTCCTTTTGTTATAGCTTTATAAGATTTACTATGTGAAGAATATCCCAAGAATACTCCCTCATTACTTCTGGGATCAAACTTGCCTAAGGAGTCTTTGCCATTATTGTGCACAAAGCACTTGCATCCAAATTCCCTAATATAAGATACATTTGGATTTTATCCCTTTAAGTAACTCATAGGGAGTCTTCTCTACAAGAGATCTAGTCATGCACCTATTTATGATGTAGCATGCAGTATTTACAGCTTCTGCCCATAAGCTATGGGGAAGATTACTAGAAAGAAGCATAGTCCTAGCCATATCTTAAAGTGTCCCATTCTTCCTTTCAACTACTCCATCTTGTTGTGGAGTCCTAGGAGTAGAAAAATTACGATCTATGCCATGCTCATCACAAAATTCAGCGAATTTAGCATTTTTCCAATTCAGAGCCATGATCAGACCTAATTGATGCAAATTGATCACCTAGTTGTTTATGAGTTTTCCTAACAAAAGAAGTGAACACGTCAAATGTTTCATCTTCATATGTTAAAAAAATGTCCTAGTAAACCTAGAGTAATCATAAACAAGCACCATCACATATCTTTTACCATCTCTGCTTAATGTTCTCATTGGACCATATAGATACATATGAATCAGTTCCATCGTTATGGTGTTAATTACCACTTTCTTACTTTTAAAAGAGGATCTTACCTGCTTCCCCCTTGAACACGCCTCACAAACTTTGTCTTCTTTGAACTTAATGTTAGGCAATCCTAACACCAGGTCCTTGGAGACTAATTTGATGAGTTGACTCAGACTTTCATGTCCAAGTCTCTTATGCCAAAGGAGGGGATCACTGTCCATCACACTCAAGCAAGTTAGTTCATTTTCTAAGAGGGTGGACAAATCTATAATGTATATATTGGTCACTCTTTTTCCCCACAAAACAGTCTTGTTAGTGGTACGATTTATCACAAAACATTTAGTAGAGGTAAATGCTACCAAGTTACCTCTATCACACAACTGTGATACACTGATTAGGCTATACTTCATACCGTCTATCAAGCAGACATTCTCAATGGAATGAGACTCGTTCTTACCTACCTTACCAACCCCAATGATCTCACCTTTTTCCCCATTTCCAAACGAGACATTACCTCATTTGAGGTCCTCAAGTGAAAGGAAATATTCCTTGCTTCCTATCTTGTGCTTTGAGCAACCATTATCCATGTTCCAAATTTGACTGCTCTCATTCACTTCGACCTGCAAAAGGAAATCACGGGTTAGTCTTAGGAACCCAAACTAGTTTGGGTCCCTTTCTATAAGCAAAAGGGTGAATTAGATTCCTTTTAGCCCAACTTGGTAGCCAATTCTTCCTTTGAACAAAATTTTTGATCTTTTGACTATCCTTTTCTTTTGCATTACATTCACTTTGTAATGACCAGTCTTACAATAATGAGTAAAAATATTGTTCTCAAGAAGAGTGAGGTACTTGCTTTTCGGATCCCACTTGGGTAGCATATTCCCAAAACCAAGTCCTCTCTTAATGCTACTATGATGTTCCTGTAGCCATGACAAAGCATCGGAGGACCTGTTCCATTTACAAGTTCTATCTAGTTCATGCTTGACTTTTCCTAGATTCTCCTTCAAAACTATTACTTGATCATCCTTCTTATACAACTCATCTTAAGTTTACCTATGGTTTCCTCTAAAGAAAGTTGTGTGCAATCAGCTATCTTTTTACTTGTTCCTAGCTTCAGTTTTAGGTTTTTAGATTTTAATTTTAGGATAATTGCTTCATGTGATGACCCAAAAGGTCATTCTATGTTAATTTAGCTAAATATGTGTTCCGAGGCCTCGAAATCCTCCGTTAATCTAACCTCGATATGCATGCGCAGCCCGGGCGTGTAGCCGGGAAGCTTTTATGTGAAAACTTGATGAAAAGTTGAAATTTATAATAATTAATTGATTAAAGTTGACTTTGGTCAACATTTTTGGTAACGGACTCGGACCCGTGATTTGACGGCCCCTAAGGGTCCGTAGGAAAATATGGGACTTGGGCGTATGCTCGGAATCGAATTTCGAGGTCCCAAGTCCGACAAATAAATTTTTAAAGAAAATTGTTTTCTGAAAATAATAAAGACTTTTGAAAATGAATTTTTATGTGAAACCTGTGTTACCGGGCCCGTATTATAGTTCCGGAGCCCGGAATAGGTTTAATATGTGTTATATGAGCTATCTGTAAAATTTGGTATAAAACGGACTTGGTTTGACGTGTTTCAGATTAAAAAGGCAAAATTTGATATTTTATGAAGATTGAGAAACTTCTATAGATTTTGAAGTTTAATTCATTGTTTTTGATGTTATTTTGGTGGTTTCATTACACGAATAAGTCCGTGGGATGATTTGGGACTTGTTGGAACGCTTGGTTTGAAGTTCCGAGGGCTCGGGTGGGTCCCGGGTAGGTCCCGCGATATCCTTAGGCTAACATATAGTTGTTGCAAGTCAGAGGGGTCAATTCTATGAACCCACCACCGCGGTCCGCGGTGTGTGGGGGGGGGGGGGGGGGGGGGGGGGGGGGGGGGTTGTTTCGCGTCCGCGGTCGTGTTTTCGCGGTCCGCGGTGGAGGGGCTGGGTCACTGGTCCGACTTCGGAGGCTTATATCTTTTGATCTACAAGGAATTTTGAGATTATTCAAAAACGAATGTTGTAGCCCTTCGTGTCTAGTTTCTCGAAAAATAAAGAAATCGTAATATAGATATATGTAGAGAAAGTTACGGTCAAAACAGTAAAGCATGTCACTATAATCGTTTTTCTTTGTTTTCTTCAGCTTTTCTTGGTCTTTGCTAGCGCGGCCGCGATACATTTTTCGCTGACCGCGGTAGAGGACCTGAGAGGGGTATAAATAGATGGGAATTTGAGTTATTTTCATTTTTCAAAGCCCTAAAAACATAAGAGGCGATTTTCCAAACACTTTTTCTTCTCCAAAACAGTAGTAAGTGATTTGTAACTCATTGTTTTTACTCCTTAACTTCTTGTTACAAGATTTCACCCTAGAATCTAGGCCTAAAATCATGAAATCAAAGTAGAAATTAGGGGTTTTGGGTAGAGTTAGGGTTTGGAAAATTCAACCTCACTTTGGGGTCGGATTTCAATACAAACTATATATTTGGGCTCGTGGGGGAATGGGTGATCAGGTTTTGGTTCGAGCCTCATTTTTTGACCAAGCAGGCCTGGGGTCAAATTTTGGTATTTTTGGAAGTATGTTGGGAAATGTATAATTAGGCTTGGGAATTAGATTATTGAGTCATTATTGATGTTATTAAGCTAATTATGTCTAGATATTATCGTTTCGGAGTCAGGTTCGAGAGGAAAGGCAGTGGTATAGGCTTGATTTGCTATTTTTGGACCCGAGGTAAGTGTCTTGGCTAACTTTGGTGAGGGAATAAGTATTGTTCCCTATGTGCTGTGTGTGTTATCATGTTCAATGCATAGGTGAGGTGACGAGTACCTATGCATTGTGTGTCAAGTATGCCCATGAGTCCGTTTTGCTTAATTACTTGTTATTACCTCAATCATCAATGTGTTATGAAGTAGTTCTTTTGGGAAGTTATGCAATCGAGGAATTGGTGATAGCTGAGACCCTTGTTGGGAAAATGTGTTGATTTTGTTTGTTATTCCCCATGTCGGGTGGTTATGAATTGAAATTTAGGTAATTGATCTCCTTGCCAAGTTGTTATTTGTTGTCGATATTACTTGGGTGAGGAAGAGGGTAAATCACGAAGGGTGATGCGGCACCATTCATTCATATTATTCATTTATTTATTATTTCAATGTGAGGAAGAGAGTAAAGCACGAAGGGTGATGACGTGCCATTCATTCATATCATTCATTTATTTATTATTGCAGTGTGAGGAAGAGAGTAAAATCACAAAGGGTGATGCCCTGCCATTAATTTCATTTATTCATTATTGCACTGTGAGGAAGAGAGTAAAGCACGAAGAGTGATGTCGTGCCATTCATTTCATTAATTATTGCAATCATTTAATATATTTACTTGTTGCATCGTGAGGACGAGAGTAAAAGCACGAAGGGTGATGTCGTTCCATTCATTTATCTATTTATTTGTTGTGTTCGACATATCATTTTGCTTCTTACCTGTTGCCCCCTTTCTTTTCCGCGTATTGCTTGTTTGTCTGTTAATTATCTATTACTTCCTTGCTATATTTTTGGTAGAACTGCACAGGTAGGTTATTGTTGTCGTGTCTAGCCTCGCCACTACTTCGACCGGGGTTAGGCTCGGCACTTGCTCAGTACATGGGTTCAGTTGTACTGATGCTACACTTGCACTTCTCTATGTTGTGCAGATCCCACAGCCGGACATGGTGGACACTGATTGAGGGAGCATCCTTCTGTCCACTCCAGAGATTTCAAGGTAGACCTGCAGACGTTCGTGGGCCTTGGCGTCTCCTCCATCCTTATCTTTCCATTTTGTCTTGTTTTTCTTAGTTCTGAGACAGTTATGTATTATTTCTTCGAACCTTGTATTTAGTAATCTCATAGACACTTCGTGAGTTAGTGACTCCAGTTTTCTGGGTATATTTTAAGGGATGTAGTTCGAAACTTATTATTTACTTCTGAATTTACCTGATTTTTGTATCCAAAATAAATATAATTGTTCTAGTTATTCTTGTTTATTTTAATGTTAATCATAGAATATAATTTATACATTGGCTTGTCTAGCGGGTTCAACGTTAAACGAAGGCATGTCCTGAAGGTGGGATTTCGGGTCGTGACAAGTTGGTATCAGAGCTCTAGGTTGCTTAGGTCTCACAACTCAAGGAAAAACTTGGTAGAGTCTGAGGAATCGGTACGGAGACGTCTGTACTTATCCCCCAGAGGCTGCAAATTTAGGAATAACTCCACATTTCTTCACCTCCATCGTGCGAAATTATTCTATCATCGATGATTGAACTTGCCTAGTCTTGTCCTCTTATTAATCTCGACAACACGCGAAGCGTCTGCGACCGTACAAGAGATGAAGTCCCAATGACAGCTACGATCAAGGGAAGAGACAGAAGTAGAGCCCAGTCTAAAGCTCGAACACCAGCACTTATTGAACAGTCTCAAATGGATCTGGATGCGGAGGTTCTAGCTCAGTCAGTACATGTTGGACTAGTTCAGATTCCGGAAGGAGTTATAGCTACTCCATCATTGCAGGATGCACTAGTCCGTTTATTGAGGTTGGACAAGTTACCAAACAAGTTCCACTCCATTTAAGTGGTATATCTTTTGAAGACCCACATGATTTTTCTTGACCGCTTCCATGAAGTATTGCACACCCTGGGAATAAGTGTAAAGCAACGGGGTTGATTTATATGAGCTGTGAAGTTTAACAACGTGTATTATCAGGTGTTGTGACCTATGACTTCGTGCCACGTGGGGGAAGTCCACTGTAAAGGAATAGATTGCGAGGTCGCGTGTCATGTCGGTTGTGGTTTGGAATGCATAAGGCCGGGGATTTTACAAGAGATAAAGCTGGGAATTTCGGTACATCTACCTCCTTAATAAACCTATGCTTCAGCACCAAAGGAGTCATTCAAACAACTTTAATTCTACAAAAATCTACTCAGCGTGGAAGTTACGGTGGCGTCAGGTCATACGATAGTATCAAAATATGCCATCAGGTTTGATAAGTTAACCCATCATACTCCTACGTTGGTTTGTATAGCCGGAGGGCGAGTCCCCAAACTCATTAAAGGACTCAAAAATGATTGTAAGAAAATTTTGGACTACTCAGGGAAGGTTGATACTTTATGTCGGCTATTGGTAGAAATTGCCCTAGACTTGGGAGAGTCATATTTCATCATAGCACTCAGGCTACGTGCCCCATTTCAGCTACAACTCAACTACATGACCACCTAGGGAAAAGGAGTCGGAATGTCGAAAGTGGAGGTTAGATTCCTAGAGGTGGAGACCCAGTCTGTTGATATATTTTCTATGGTATGGATGAGGTCGATACATTAAATGGTTTCATTACAAGAACAATCTCTAATTATTATAAAGTGATGATTTTCTAAACTTAATTCGATTATGCATATCTAATAAAATTCTTCTAATATGCTCCACTCTCGGGTGAGCTTCGTAACTCTAAAAATCTACTTATGTGAATACTTGTATTGAGAAATTCTATGGGTATAACTGTGTTTACCATTACGTGTTGAAATTTTGTCTAACGAAAAAATATTTAAATGAAGGAAATGGAATGTTTCGATTGGCACGATATGCATATTACTTGTGATTAAGAATTGAGAATTAGATCCTCGCGTGTTAATATAATTTGGTATATTTAGACCGGGCCTCGAGCCGCGGTGGAAGACATGTAAAGATGAGATCCTTGTGATGGAAATTCTTGTGTTTAAATTCTCCCTTATGAATTAGTCTTTGTTTTGTTTTTACTTTAGTACTGGTAGGGAAGCATGCTTGTTAAGCTTATTAATTATGTATAAAATAAGAGTAATAAAAATAACATTAATAAATAAATAAATAAATAAATAAATAGATAAACTAATTAACTATCTGTGCGTAATTTTCCAAATTCGTGCTATGATTATGACGCCTTAACCTACGAGGTAGGTGCCCACCGCAGGTGGCGTTAGATGAGGCACGTTATTTTGGGTAATTATGAGGTTTTCAAGCATCGTATCTCGATATCAGTATTGTGAAGGAATTGAAGGAACGATTACATGATTGTTGGGCAAAGGCTTCATTAGTCCTAGTGTGTCTCCTTGGGGTGCTCTAGTGTTGTTCGTGAAGAAGAAAGATGGCTCAATCAGGATATGTATTGACTACCGGCAATTGAATAAGGTTACTATTAAGAATAAGTATCCTTTGCCGAGGATTGATGACCTATTTGACCTTCAGGGTGCTACTGTGTTTTCCAAGATTGATTTGAGATCTGGGTACCATCAGAGTAGGATTAGGGCGTCTGATGTCCCTAAGACAACCTTTCGCACTCGTTACGGGCATTATGAGTTCTTAGTGATGTCATTGGGATTGACAAATGCTCCCGCTGTTTTTATGGAGCTGATGAACCGAGTGATCAGGCCTTATTTGGACTCATTTGTGATTGTGTTTATTGACGATATTCTGATTTACTCCCGTAGCCGAAAGGTGCATGAGCAGCACCTTAGAGTGGTTCTTCAAACTCTGAGAGATAGGTAGTTGTACGCCAAGTTTTCTAAGTGTGAGTTCTGGTTGAGTTCGGCGGCATTTTTGGGCCACGTAGTATTCGCCAGAGGGTATTCAGGTAGATCCCAAGAAGATTTCAGCAGTGAAGATTGGGCTAGGCCCACTTCAGCCACAGAGATTCGGAGTTTCTTGGGGCTAGCAGGTTATTATCGCCGATTTTTGGAAGGCTTTTCATCTATCGCAGAACCGATGACCAGATTGACTCCAAAGGGTGCCCAGTTCAGGTGGTCAGATGAGTGTGAGGTGAGCTTTCAGAAGCTCAAGACAGCCTTGACCGCGACACCAGTGTTAGTTTTGCCCACAGGTTCAGGACATATACCGTGTATTATGATGCTTCACGGGTTGGGCTTGGTTCAGTATTGATGCAGAATGGCAAGGTCATAGCCTATGCTTCTCGTTAGTTGAAGATCCACGAGAAGTATTATCCATTTCATGACTTGGAGTTAGCAGCGATCGTTCATGCCTTGAAGATTTGGAGGCATTATTTGTATGGTGTGCCATGTGGGGTGTTCACTGATCACAAGAGTTTGCAGCATTTGTTCAAGCAAAAGGAGTTGAACATGAGGCAGAGAAGGTGGTTAGAGTTGTTGAAGGGCTATGATATTACTATTCTTTATCATCTCGGGAAGGCCAATGTGGTGGCCGATGCTTTGAGTCGGAAGTCAGTTAGTATGGGTAGTCTTGCTTATTTATCAGTCGGAGAGCGACCTCTTGCTTTGGATGTTCAGGCTTTAGCCAACCGATTTGTGAGATCAGAGGTTTCAGAGACTGGTAGTGTGTTGGCCCATACCGTAGCCCGTTCTTCCTTGTATGATCGTATTCGTGCCAGGCAGTATGATGATCGTCATTTATGTGTTCTCAGAGATAGGGTCAGGCACGGAGATACCAAGTAGGTTATGATTGATGATGAGGGAGTTTTGAGGATGCAGGGTCGTATTTGTGTCCTTGATGTGGATGGCATTCGTGAGTTGATACTTCAAGAGGCCCATAGTTCCCGGTATTCCATTCAATCGAGCACCGCAGAGATGTACCTGGATTTGCGGCAGCATTATTTGTGGCGTAGAATGAAGAAGGATATTGTAGATTATGTAGCTCGGTGCTTGAATTGCCAGCAGGTTAAGTATGAGCACCAAAGACCCGGTGGTTTAATGCAACAAATTCAGCTTCCCGAGTGGAAGTGGGAGCGTATCACGATGGATTTTGTCGTTGGGCTTCCACGGACTCAGAGGATGTTTGATGCAATATGGGTTGTTGTGGATAGGCTGACCAAGTCAGCACATTTTATTCCTGTGTTGGTTTCATATTCAACGGAGAAGTTAGCAAAGATATATATGAGAGAGATTGTTAGATTACATGGTGTGACCATATCCATTATATCAGACCGAGGTACTCAGTTTACCTCCCATTTCTGGAGAGTATTTCAGCGAGAGTTGGGCACACAAATTGATTTGAGCATAGCATTTCATCCTCAGACGGACGGACAGTCAGAGCGTACTATTCAGATTTTGGAGGATATGTTTCGAGCCTGTGTCATTGATTTTGGTGGTTCATGGGACCAGTTCTTGCCTTTTGCTGAGTTTGCCTACAACAACATCTATCAGTCGAGCATTCAGATGGCTCCGTATGAGGCGTTGTATGGTAGACGATGTCGGTTTCCAGTTGGATGGTTTGAGCTGGGAGAGGCTCGATTATTGGGTTCTGAGTTAGTCAAGGATGCCTTGGACAAGGTGAAGATTGTTCAGGATAGACTTCGTACAGCTCAGTCCAGGCAAAAGAGTTATGCGGATCGCAGGGTTCGAGATTTTGCTTTCATGATAGAAGATCAGGTGTTTCTTCGGGTGTCGCCTATGAAGGGCGTGATGAGGTTCGGAAAGAAGGTCAAGTTGAGCCCTAGGTACATTGGTCCATTTGAGAATTTGGACAAGGTAGGAGAGGTGTCCTACAGACTTGCCTTGCCACCGCATTTATCAGCCGTGCATCCAGTGTTTCATGTACCCATGCTCCGGAGGTACATTGCAGATCCATCTCATGTTCTCGACATCAGCGGTGTCAAGTTGGACCAAGATTTGACTTATGAGGAGGAGCTGGTAGCCATATTAGCTAGGCAGGTTTGTTAGTTGAGATCAAAGAGTTATCCTTCGGTTCGTGTTCAGTGGAGAGGTCAGCCTGCCGAGGCAGCTACCGGGGAGTCCGAGTCCGATATACGGAGCCGTTATCCCCATCTTTTCTCAGACTCAGGTACCTTTCTATGTCCGTTCGAGGACGAAAGTTTGTTTTAGAGGTGGAGATTGTGATGACCCAAATTGTCATTCTATATTAATTTAGCTAAATCTATGTTCCGAGGCCCCGAAAGACTCCGTTAATCTCACATCGATATGCATGCACAACTGGGGCGTGTATCCGGGAAGCTTTTATGTGAAAACTTGATGAAAAGTTGATATTTATAATAATTAATGGATTAAAGTTGACTCTGGTCAACATTTTTGGTAAACGGACCCGGACCCGTGATTTGACGGTCCCGGAGGGTCCGTAGGAAAATATGGGAAAATTCCGAGGTCCCAAGTCCGAGAAATGAATTTTTAAAGAAAATTGTTTTCTTAAAATAATAAAGACGTTTGAAAATGAATTTTTATGTGAAACTTGTGTTACTAGGCGCGTATTATGGTTCCGAAATCCGGAACAGGTTTAATATGTGTTATATGAGCTATCTGTAAAATGAAAATTTGATAGTTTATGAAGATTGAGAAAATTCTATAGATATTGAAGTTTAATTCATTCTTTTTGATGTTATTTTGGTTTTTTCATTACTCGAATAATTGCATGGGATGATTTGGGACTTGTTGGAACGCTCGGTTTGAAGTTCCGAGGGCTCGGGTGGGTCCCGGGTAGGTCCCGGGATGTCCTTAGGCCAAAATATAGTTGGTGCAGGTCAGAGGGGTCAATTCTCTGAACCCACCACCACGGTCGGCGGTCCGTTTTTCGCGGTCCGCGGTTGGGAGGGGGGGGGGAGGCTTCGCGGCCGCGGTCGTGTTTTCGCGGTCCGCGGTGGAGTGGCTGGGTCACTTGTCAGACTTCGGAGGCTTATATCTTTTGATCTACAAGGAATTTTGAGACGATTCAAAACAAAGGTTGTAGCCCTGTGTGTCTAGTTTCTAGAAAAGCAAAGAAATCACAATTTGGACATCTGTAGAGAATGTTATGGTCAAAATACTAAAGCATGTCACTGCAGACATTTTTCTTGGTTTTCTTCAGCTTTTCTTGGTCTTTGCTAGCGCGGCCGCGGTCCATTTTTCGCTGACCGCGGTGGGGGACCTTAGAGGGGTATAAATAGGCGGGAATTTGAGTTATTTTGATTTTTCAAAGCCCTAAAAACATAAGAGGTGATTTTCCAAACACTTTTTCTTCTCCAAAACATTAGTAAGTGATTTCTAACTCATTTTCTTTACTCCTTAACTTCATGTTACAAGATTTCATCCTAGAATCTAGGCCTAAAATCATGAAATCAAAGTAGAAATTAGGCGTTTTGGGTAGAGTTAGGGTTTTGGGAAATTCAACCTCATTTTGGGGTCGAATTTCAAAACAAATTATATATTTGGGCTCGTGGGGGAATGGGTGATCAGGTTTTGGTCCGAGCCTCGTGTTTGGACCAAGCGGGCCCGGGGTCAAATTTTGGTATTTTTGGAAGAATGTTGGGAAATGTATAATTAGGCTTGGGAATTGGATTATTGAGTCATTATTGATGTTATTAAACTAATTATGTCTAGATATTATCGTTTCGGAGTCGTATTAGAGGAAAGGCAGTGGTATAGGCTTGATTTGCTAGTTTTTGGACCCGAGGTAAGTGTCTTGCCTAACTTTGGAGAGGGAATAGGTATTGTTCCCTATGTGCTGTGTGTGTTATCATGTTCAATGCATAGGTGAGGTGACGAGTACCTATGCATTGTGTGTCAAGTATGCCCGTGAGTCTATTTTTCTTAATTACTTGTTATTACCTCAATGATCAATGTGTTATGAAGTAGTTCTTTTGGGAAGTTATGTACTCGTAAGGAATTGGTTATAGCTGAGACCCTTGCCGGGCAAATGTGTTGATTTTGTTTGTTATTCCCTATGTCGGGTGGTTATGAATTGAAATTTCGGTAATTGATTTTCTTGCCATGTTGTTATTTGTTGTTGATATTACTTGGGTGAGGAAGAGAGTAAAGCACAAAGGATGATGTCGTGCCATTCATTAACATTATTCATTTATTTATTATTGCAATGTGAGGAAGAGAGTAAAGCACGAAGGGTGATGTCGTGCTATTCATTCATCTTATTCATTTATTTATTATTGCAATGTGAGGAAGAGAGTAAAGCACGAAGGGTTATGCCGTGCCATTCATTCATATCATTAATTTATTTATTATTGCAATGTGAGGAAGAGAGTAAAAGCACGAAGGGTGATGCCGTGCCATTCATTTCATTTATTATTGCAATCATTTCATATATTTACTTGTTGCATCGTGAGGACGAGAGTAAAAGCACGAAGGGTGATGCCGTGCCATTCATTTATCTGTTTATTTGTTCTGTTCGACATCTCATTTTGCTTCTTACCTATTGCCCCCTTGCTTGTCCTTGTATTGCTTGTTTGTCTGTTAAATATCTGTTACTTCCTTGCTATATTTTTGGTAGAACTGTACAGGTAGGTTATCGTTGTCGTGTCTAGCCTCGCCACTACTTCGGTCGAGGTTAGGCTCGGCACTTGCTCAGTACATGGGGTCGGTTGTACTGATGCTACACCTGCACTTCTCTATGTTGTGCAGATCCCGCAGCCGGACCCGGTGGAAACTGATTGAGGGAGCATCATTCAGTCCACTCCATAGATTTCAAGGTAGACCTGCAGACGTTCGTGGGCCTTGGCGTCTCTTCCATCCTTATCTTTCCATTTTGTCTTGTTTTTCTTAGTTCTGAGACAGTTATGTATTATTTCTTCGGACCTTGTATTTAGTAATCTCAAAGACAGTTCGTGAGTTAGTGACTCCAGTTTTCTGGGTATATTTTAAGGGATGTAATTCGAAACTTATTATTTACTTCTAAATTTACCTGATTTTCGTATCCAAAAAAATATATAATTGTTCTAGTTATTCTTGTTTATTTTAATGTTAATTAGATAATATAATTGATACGTTGGCTTGTCTAGCGGGTTCAACGTTAGACGCAGTCACGGTCTGAAGGTGGGATTTCGGGTCGTGACACTTCAAGTGTATGAACGTGGTTCTTCAGTTCACTATTCTCACTTAGACTCTCACTAACTCTAAATTCCAGGTTCTACTTTGCTTTAAAATAGCACAATCCTTAGACACATGTTCCTTTTCTTTATTCATCTGCTCATATTCGTCAATGAAATCCAGGAGTAATTCAGAAAGTTTTACTATAGACAAAAATTTAATCTTCTCTTTTAGATTAATTATACTTACCTCAGATTCATCATTATATTCTCCAATTGCCATAAGTGCTTGTTCATCTCCATCTTCATCATCTAAGTCCTCATCTGAACTTTCACCCCAATCAACAACCATTGCCTTTGTTGATCCTTTGTTTTTCTTGGGATGAACCTATTCCTTCTTCCCGTTTCTTCGTTTAGCTCTTTCCTTCTTCCATTCTATTTCCTATTGAGGGCAGTTTTTGATGTGATGATCTATCTTCCCACACTTCTAACAACCCTCATTAGTCTGTTTTTCAGGAGCCCTTGGTTTGCTGTAGTTTCCATTTCTTGAGGCACCATTTCCTCTCATTAAGTATTCCTTAAAGTCCCTTGTGATCATAGCCATCTCATCTTCCTCCAGCTCATCACCCTTAGTGATTCTGAGTGCCAGGCTTCTCTCCTTCTTCGGTACATCCATCTTCATGGTTTACCTTCTAAGTTCATAAGCAGTGAGATTCCCAATTAAGTCATCCAACTTAAGAGTTGAAATGTTCTGTGATTCCTGAATAGCTATAATTTTACTTTCCCAAGAAACTAGCAGAACCCTTGTCAGAATCTTCTCAACCTTGTATTCTTGAAAAATGATCCTTCCAAGAGACTTGAGTTCATTTGATAGAGTTGTGAACCTTGTATACATCTCCTGGATGGTTTCTCCTTCCTTCATGGTGAAATTCTCATATTGAGAATACAATAGAGTTCCTCTGGACCTCTTCACTTGAGGTGTTCCTTCATGACCCACTTGCAAAGTGTCCTGAATTTCCTTAGCAGTAGTACAATTTTGAATTATGTTGTACTCGTCCGGACCAAGTCCACATACAAGACATTTTTTTTGCCTTGGCATTCTTCTCCCATTTTAACAAGTCCTTAGTAGTACAATCAGCTCTTGTTTTTGGAACATCTACTCCTTCAGCATTCTTCTTTGTGGTAGCCATGGGACCATCACTAATTATGTCCCATAGCTCACAATCTTCGCCAATGATATGATCTCTCATTCTGTTCTTCCACCAGGAGTAGTACTGGCCATTGAAGAGTGGTGGCCTAGCAGTTGATTGTCCTTCCCAATTTCCAGGTGGTGCACTCATCTTGATCTTCTCCTAAGGCTTTAACCTCTTCAAGGATAACCTTCTCTAATACCAATTGATGTTTTATACTTCAATACCACACAAGAGAGGGGGGGGGGGGGGGGGGTGATTTGTGTGGTATCCAATTTTTTGTGTGCATAGATTATAGAAGGACCTGGTTCTTCTATGTGTTCCTAATTCTACTATTGTGGAATAATTAAGTACATAAATTAAAGAACACAAGAACTTTTACGTGGAAAATACCTGGCTCAAAAGGTGAAAAAATCACGACCTACTTCCTAGTAGGATTTCCCCAAACTCTTCACTAAGTCACTGAGCCAAAAACTGCATTTACAAAAACTCTTTTGTAAACCTGGATTACCTCTAATCCTTTGAAGCAAACTAGCCTCTATTTGTTTGCAACAACTTCAAATTAACTCTAACTTGGAAACACAAAGTACCTATTACAAATGCTTCAAGATAAAGCTGAAAGGTAAAACATTAAATCACCTACTACAGATGAACTAGACTAAAAGACATATAGTGGGAACTGGTTCTTCTAGATGGTTCAGGTAGCTTCAGGTTTGCACACTCAAATCTCACATGAACTACTTGCAAAATTTCCTTGCTATTTTGCTCTTAATTCACGTTTAACTTCTGCTTTTTGTGCGTACTTGTACAATAAGAACATTCTTCAATATATAGGGTTAGTAGATAAATAATTAACTAGAATCCTAATGCTATTCTTCCTTGGTTGAAGAGTTCTAGTCAATCTCAACTCCTAAATCCCTCTTTATTTTGGATACTGTTCTTATTAAGTAAGGAGTCCTTCTCCTTATTATTTTTGCAATCTTTTCGATCAGGAGATATCTCTATTTTGTCAGAATACGTTTATCTCCTGCATGTGCAACTCACATGCCTCAACTCTGCCTGTGTCTATGCCTATCAGTGATGAACCTGGTTTATTTCTGAAGTCCTTTGTCAATCATCAAAACCATTCTTTTTCTTGGGCCAACAATTAGTCTCATTTTATGTATAACAATATTTGATTTTGCTTAAAAAAATTGAGTTAAAAAAAATACTTTTGATACAAAAGTTAAATATATGCGTATTATTTTATTCTCCTTACTACCAATGATTGAGTGAGACGTGATGGATATTTTGCATTTGGTTTTATATCTTTCTCTCATCTAATCCAAATTTGTTAGCACTGAAAATGACGACTAAATTTCGACATGGAGTAACCATTTTTCAATTTCATTCGAGAGAGTAGTATGAATATACAAGTTATATTCCATTTGCTGAGACACAAACGTAGAAAAAAGGAGAATAGAACGAACAAAATGTTGTTCACAAGATTAAGCGAAAAAATATTACATATACTTTTTCCAACAAGGAAGAAGAGGAAGACTGAATTGTTATAGTGATAAGTTATGTGTCTTTTATTTTGATAATTTAACAAACTTCGTAAGAGAACCAGATAGCGAACCTAATACAATTGGTTCCTCCGAGTTTAAAGCGACAAGTCAAATGTGTTGTATAAATCTCATTGAAATCAGATAAAGGAACAGTGGAGGGAACAAAGATTAATCAGTTCCTCCTGTCATAGTACAAGTCAACTCTTACAGTTATTAAAGATGATGCACTGCACACGCAACAATACGGCCACACTGTTAAGCATGATGTGTACCGGACACTCCCTTGCATCATCTTTGATGACCTCACTTATATATTACAAACATGATGCAAGGGATCCCACACACTTGCAAAACCTAAAATATCATTTACTCTCAAGTGTGAAGCCGCCTTCATTCTCCCAAAGGCATTGAAGAACAAAACAAAAACAAAATAACGGACAAGATCCCAGCATTGACTACATCGTGTGTCCTTTAGTATTGTTGTATCTTTTTTCATGTTATTCACTTGTAATTCTTACTCAACGTTTTAGAAGCATTTCGTAGGACATCATGTAAATCATAAACGGTATGGTTGTTTTGACTAGAGTTAGTCAAGTGGTAATTAGATTTATAATTAGATTTATTACAAAGAGGCACGCATATAGTTATTGTGAGTAGGTGAAGGATTAAGATTTTAATTCTAAGATTACATAGGTTGTAATCTAAAGTTTGCTCAGTTAGTGAAGTTGAAATCCTACCAGTGTAGGTCATGATTTTTAATCCAGTCAGTTGGGAGTTTTTCACGTAAATATCTTGTGTTATTTACATATTGTTGTGTTCTGCAGGAACTGATAGAGAACGAGGTACTCTATATAGTTTGGTGGACTCTTAGTTTGTATATATTGGCATCAGAGTGTGATGACCCGATAGGTCACTTTGAGTTTTAGCCTTCATTTATGTATTTCTAGATCTTGGTAGCTCCATTTAACCTTCCTCAATTTGCACGCATAGTCCGTGTCTTTTTTCGAGAAAAACATTATGTGAAAATAATTGAGGAAAATATAAAATTTTACCTTAAAACTCATTTGAGTTGGGTTCGGTCAATATTTTACGTAAATGGATCCGGATCTGTATTTTGACAGTGCCGTTGGATTCGTATCGCGATTTGGGACTTGGACGTATGCCCAGAATAGAATTCAGAAGTCCCTAACTTGATTTATTGGAAATTAGTAATTCGATGGTTTAAAGAATTCCTAAGTCTGACCGTCAATTGACTTTGTTGCTACTTGGTCCGGATTTTGATTCCGTAACTTGGAATGGGTTTATTTCACCATTTTTGACTTGTCTACAAAATTTGGTACACAATAGAGTTGATTTGACGTGATTTAGACGTCTGATTGTAAACTTGCATGTTCTTGGGTTTCTTTGAAAATATCATTCAGTTTGATGTCCGATTCATAGTTCTCGGTGTTATTTTTGTATTTTGATCGCGTGATCTAGTCTGTATGATGTTATTACACTAGTGTGCATGTTTTGTTTGAAGGCCTAGGGGCTTGGGGGAGTTTCAGATAAGCTACTGAGTGATTTTGGACTTAGGCAATTGCTGGTTTCAGGGATTTTGGTGTTTGGTGCATTGTGCTTCGTGATCACGAATGAATTACATGTATAATGGCGTATATGCGAGGTAACGAGTGTATATATGCTATCAAAATAATTGTTTTTACGCTTTTCCGTATTTAATTAGTTATCTTATTTCATGTCTTAAATGTTACATGCATTAATTGCTTTCTATGCCATAACTTGTTACTTGTCATTTATTTACTCTTTTATTGAAATGTTTGTTTCTTTCATCATTCCATGACTAATTTCTACTTGCCTTAATTGTCTTACTTGTAAGCTTTAACTGACATATATTTGGTTTGTCTTGTAGCTTTGTATTAAGTGTAGCATTCCTTGATTTCCGTATGGGGTTCCTTTGTTACGTTAGATATTCTTTTTAATTGAGTTATTTGATTGATTAAATTTATTGATATTGTTTATAGATCGGTTTGCATGCCACAACAGTTGTGATATGGTGGAATAAGGGAGGATTTTAATTGTCATGGTGGGATCGGGTGACACGCCGCAACATATTTTATATGTTATTTTGATATTGATATGGTGAAATAAGGTTGTATTATGATATTTATTCTGAGTATATGTTGGTATGCGGTTGCGCCCCACAACGGATTTTATATGTGATTCTTGATATAGATATAGAGAAATAAGGGAGGATTTTGTTTATACGGTAGGATCGGGTTGCGCGCCGTAATAGATTGTGTGTGTTGTACTCATTGTTGCATTATGTTAGCTTTCAGTATTTTCATATGATATTCTAAGGATTGATTTTTCTGGATTCACTAATTTCGAGGACTGAAATTGAGTTTGTTTTTATTACTTAACTACTTTGCCACCATTTCCTATTTTTCTTTCCTATTATTACTATACAACATACAAGTTATTGTATGTGCTCCGCCTTTAGCCTCATCAGTATTTACTCGAGGTTAGGCTCGACACTTATAGAGTACATGGGGTCGGTTGTACGCATACTACACTCTATACTTCATATGCAGATTTTGGAGTCGCTCCTACTGGCGGTCAGTAGATTGCTCGGATTTTGTGCTTGACGGAGACTAGAGGTACTGTTGCATAGCGTTTGCTGCCTTAAAGTCTCCCTCTACAATACTCTAGCTCTTTAATTTGTTTCAGGCAGTTATGCTTTCATTCAAACTATTATTTGTAGTACTTTAGTCGCTCGTGTACTTGTGACACCAGTTTTGGGGTTGTATCTAGATATCGTTGTTATTTTGGTTTACTCACTCTATTTCAGTTTATTATTTTCTTGGTTATCATTGAATTTGAATTGTTAAGAATGGCTAAAAATTATTTCTAACGTTGACTTGCCTAGCAAGTAAAATGTTAGGCGCCATCACGGTCTCGAGGGTGGCAATCCCGAGTCGTGACATATAGTAGGTTCTTTCTGTAAGGTTAACATCTAGAAAGCATCTACGTGGCTTCTCTAGTAATTTTTGAAGATGAACAATCAACCTACATACCACCAAGGTTCAATGGACAATACTATGGCTGGTGGAAGACAAGAATGCATGATTTTATCACGAAAGAAGAGGCAGAGCTTTGTAGTACTCTAGTCGCTCGGGTACTTGTGACACTAGTTCTGGGATTGTATCTCGATATCGCTATTATTTTGGTCTACTCACTCTATTTCAGTTTATCCAGTTTCTTGGTTATCATTTAATTTCAATTGTTAAAAATGGCTAAAAACTATTTCTAACATTGACTTGCCTGGCAAGTGAAATGTTATACGCCATCACGGTCTCGAGGGTGGAAATTGCGGGTCGTGGCCAGTTGGTATTAGAGAATTAGGTTTTTTAGGTCTCACGAGTCACGATCAAGCTTAGTAGAGTCTCGAGAATCGGTACTGATACGTATATATTTATCTTCCAGAGGCTATGGAGTTTAGGCAAAAAATGCACTTCTTTCCTTCTCTATCGTGCGATTTAATTCTGTCATTGATGATAGAACCATTTTATTCTTGTTCTCCCACTAATGGCGAGAACAGGCACAATATCTACAACCGGACAGACCAGTGCTCAGTACGCTCTTATCCGCTTGATGGGCCTTATGAAGAGTGTGGCTTAGACCAGCGCATTCCCGATGGCACCAGCCGTCTCTCGTGCTGGGGAAGGAGTATAGACTCCCGCTACTCACACCCCGACACAGGCGTCTCCCTTGTGTTAGACTCTAGTAGCCCAGCCAGTTAGGGTCGTTTAGCCGTTTGTTGTGGCACAGGCTGGTGATAGGCCCTCAATGTCTTCTAAGGCCTTGATGAGGTTGAATAAGTTTACCAAGCTCTTCCCTATTCATTTTAGTGGTGCACCTTATGAAGACCTACACGATTATCTGGACGGTGGCCACAGGGTGTTGCACAATATTGATAGAGTTGAGACCAACAAGGTCGACTTTGTAGTGTTTCAGATGACTGGTTCCGCCAAGAGATGGTGGAGAGATTATATGTTGACTAGACGAGCTAGTTCTCCTGTAGTTACCTAGGATCATTTTTCACAGCTATTTCTAAAGAAGTTCATTCCTGACACTCTAAGAGAGGATTATCGCAGACAGTTTAACTCTCTTCAGCAGGGTAGTATGACTGCTACCCAGTAAGAGATTCAATTGGTGGACCTATCTCGCCACCATTATCTTGCTTCCTAGTGAGAGGGAGATAGTGGGGAGATTCATTGATGTGCTCACTTTAACTATCAGGATATAGATGGTCAAGGAGACCAGAGATGATATTACTTTTCAGAGGGCCATATATATTGCTAGACGGATCAAGATGGTTCGTAGTTAGGAGAAGGGGCCGGTTTCTGATAAGAGGCCTAGTCATTCCGGTAGTTTTAGTGGTGCCTCATCCGGAGGCACGGGTACCTTTGGTCGAGGCTATCCTCCCAGGCCATTTCAGTCAGCGCTTCAGGATTCTCATAATGCTTCAGGGAGTCGTGGTCCTTATGTATCTCATTTTGGGCAGCCAACATCAACTCCTATTAGTGCGCCTCCGACCAGAGCTATCGCCGTGGTTATTCGGCCCGTTCGGGTAAGCTTGGTCTTCACCACCCACAATAGGAGGATGGGTGTTTTAAGTGTGGAGGTACTGGTCATATGAGGAGGTTCTGTCTGAGATTGTTGATCAGCATGCCACATTAGAGTTCTCATGCCATAGTCCCGGCATCGGTTGCTCCACCATCTGCTCAGCCAGCTAGAGGTAGGCGCCAGGCAGCCAGAGCTGGAGGTCAGGATATTAGAGGTAGAGGTAAGTCCATTAGATGTGGAGGCCATCTAGCTAGAATTCGTCCCAAGGACGTAGGTTATAGTGGTAGGGCCCAAAACTGATTTTACGCTTTCCGAGCTAGACTTGAGGCCGAGTCACTTGACGCCATCATCACATGTATTATTTCAGTTTGCCATAGAGATGATTCAGTTCTATTTGATCTTGGCTCTACTTATTCTTATGTGTTGTCATATTTTGCTTTATATCTGGTTGTGCCTCATGATTCTTTGAGTCCTCCTGTGTATGTTTCCACGCCTGTGGGAGATTCTATTATTGTAAATCATGTCTATCGCTCATGTGTGATTACTATTGACAGTCTTGAGACTAGTGTAGATCTCCTACTTCTTGATATGGTAGACTTTGATGTTATTTTGGACATGGATTGGCTGTCATCTTATCATGCTATATTGGATTGTCATGCCAAGACGGTGAGCTCAGCCATGCCGGGGTTGCCTCGATAGAGTGAAGAGGGACTCATGGCCATTCTACCAACATGGTTATTTGATGAGTGGTGATTTTACCACTCATTTTAGCCTTTTCTCATTAGATTTTGTATTGTTAAATGATAATTTGAGGTCGTTGTTAGTGTATAATTGCTCAATTTTCAGGGAAATTATGCTATGAAGGTTGGTGTTGAATTGGATTGAAAGTTGGACAAAAAGCAGTGAAAATGTGCATAAAGGCTTCAGTGATTCTGCACCTGCGGATTCTAGGACGCAAGCGCGACCTCGCGCCAGCGAGGCATTGTCGCCCCTGCGAAGCTGGCTCAGGCACACAAGACTCACACCTACGGTGATTTTTACGCACCTCCGAAACCGCAGGTGCAACAAAATGTCCGCAATTGCGATGGAATTCAAACCAGCTTAATCTCGCACCTGCGATGGAATTCACGCACCTGTGGAACCGCAGTTGCGAACAGACATCCGCCCCTGCGGAAAAGTGACGCAACTCAAAACCCGCACCTACGAGAAATCTTCCGCCCCTGCGGAATCGCACTTGCGATTAATCTTCCGCAGGTGCGGTAGTCGGGCATCAGATTTGGACAAAGGTGTAAAATCACATTTTCCAACTTCAACTTTTATATACTCGACCTAGCAGCCATTTTTGAGAGACATCTAGGGCTTTTTGGCAAGAACATAATATTGGGGATATATTTTGGGCTTTGTAAATATATTTTGAGTAGAGAATAACAAGTATTGATTTGTGGGTTTGCACACACACTTGGGATTTGTGGATTTCGACATTGTGGTGAAGTTTTCTTTACCCATTTGTGTTTATTTCTTCATTTCCTTGCTTTGTATTGTATATCTAAGTGTGTAGTATTTTTCCAACACTTGAATATGGTTTATGGAAATATTCATGTTTAAAGTGTGGATTAAATACCTTGTTGTGCTTATGTATTGAATGATTTTATTATATTTATGAAGTGGTGTTTGTTATTTTAATTATTCTTGTTCTTTAATGTTTCCAAAGGGATTAGCTAACCCTAGGACTCGCCCATTAACTCCGAATTAGTTTTGGAAAAGATTATTTGGGGTTGGGAAAGATTAATTAACAAGAACTTGAGGATTTAACCCTCATTTTATAGATTCTACCTAGGGATAGGATTGAACTACTTGTAGCCAAACTCGGAAGTGCTTAATCTCCTAATTGGGTTAGGGATAATTCAATTAGGAAGTCTTGTTAGTCTTTGGGAAAAGCTAATTAAGAAATGTTATCCGTGGCTAATTAACATTACCCGCTCATATTTGTAAAATCGTGAAATACATTGGATCGTTACTCGAGTGTAATACCCGAAGCATCGATACTTGTTGCCCTCGATCATTTTAATTGCTTTGTAGGATAGTTTATAGTTTCGCATTCAGTTATAAACAATCATCAAAAACCCAAAATCATATTTGTTTTGCACTGCACGATAGGTGATAATTCTCTAGCATTCCTAACGCCCTCATATTGTTCTATGTGGGATTCGACCCCAACCTTGTTGGGTTACTATATTTGACAACGATCGCTTACATTCTTTTAAGGTGTAAATTGAGCGTATCATTATTTCTTATGTCAAGGTTTGACGTATGGTTGAGAAAGGATGCCTAGATTTGGCCTACATTTGCGATTCAAGTGCTTAGAGGTTCCTTCCATGGATTTGATACCAATTATGCGAGAGTTTTCAGAGGTGTTTTCTACATATCTTCCAAGGTTACCACCCAACAGAGATATTGACCTATGTATCGATTTGGCTCCGGGAACTCAACCCATATCTATTCCACCATACCATATGGCCCCACCAGAGTTGAAGGAATTGAAAGAGCAATTGCAAGATTTTCCTGATAACAGATTCATTAGACCAAGTGTCTCGCCCTGAGGTAAACCTGTATTGTTCGTGAAGAAGAAAGATAGGTCGATAAGGATGTGTATAGACTATCGACAGTTGAACAAAGCCACCTTCAAGAACAAGTATCTGTTGCCAAGGATTGATGACTTATTTGATCACCTTCAAGGTGCCAAAGTGTTTTTGAAGATTGATTTAAGATGTGGCTACCATCAATTGAATATTAGGGCATCATATGTCCTTAAGACAACTTTTCAGACTCGGTATAGGCATTATGAGTTCCTAGTGATGTCATTTGGGTTGGAAAATGCCCCAACAGTATTTATGGATTTGATGAACTGGGTATTCAAGCACTATTATGATTCTTTTGTAATCATATTCATTTATGATATCTTGATCTACTTCCTCAATCGATAGGAGCGTGAGAAGAATCTTCGGATTGTACTTCAGACTCGGTGAGATAGTAAGTTATATGCCAGGTTTTCAAAGTGTGAGTTTTGGTTAAACTCGATCGCCTTTTTGGGGCATGTTGTATCGACTGAGGGTATAAAAGTGGATTCCAAGAAGATTGAGCATTCTAAACTAGCCTAGACCAACTTCAGCTATAGAGACTCGGAGCTTCCTAGGTTTGGCGGGTTATTATCGCCGGTTTATGGAGGGGTTTTCATCCATAGCAGACCCATTGACTAGATTGACCCAGAAGGGTGATCCATTTAGATTGTCGGATGGGTGTGAGTTGAGCTTTCAAAAGCTCACGACTACTTTGGCCAGTGTTGATATTGCTTATAGGTGCAGGATCCTACATGGTGTATGGTGATGAATCTCCTATTGGGCTCGGTGTAGTATTGGTGCAGGATGGCAGGGTGATTACATACATGTCGCGGCAGTTGAAGGTTCATGAAAAGAATTACCATGTTCATGATGGAGATTTGGAGGCCATTTTTTATGCGCTGAAGATTTTGAGGCACTATCATAAGGCGCTTCGTGTGATGTATTCGCAGATTATTGGAGTCTACATTATTTGTTTAAGAAAAATGATCTCAACTTGAGGCAGAAGAGGTGGTTGGAGTTGTTGAAAGACTATGATATTAGCATTTTTTATCATCTCGGGAAGGTCAATGTGGTGGCTGATTCCTTGAGTAGAAAGGTTGTGAATATGGGTAGCCTTGCATATATTCCAATTGGGGAGAGGCCGCTAGCATCAGATGTTCGAGCTTTGGCCAATCGGTTCGTGAGGTTAGATGTTTTGAAGTCAAGCCGTGTTCTAGCTTGCACTGTCTCTCGGTCTTCTTTGTATGAGCGCACCAGAGAGCATTAGTATGATGACCCCTATTTTCTTTTCCTTAAGGACACGGTGTGGCACGGTGGTCCCAAACATGTTAATGTTGGAGATGATGTGGTTTTGCGTAGAGTCGTATTTGTGTGCCCAATATGGTTGGGCTTCGTGAGTTGATTCTTGAGGAGGCCCATAGTTCCCAATATTACATTCATCTGGGTGCCGCCAAGATGTATCAAGACTTGTGGCAGAATTATCGGTGGAGGAGAATGTAGAATGATATAGTTGCATATGTAGCACTATGTCTCAGTTGTCACTAAGTAAAGTACGAGCATCAAAGTCCTGGTGGTTTGCTTCAGAGTCTAGAGATTCCTGAGTAGAAGTGGGAGTGTATTCCTATGTATTTTGTTGTTTGTCTCCCACAGACTCAAAAGACGTTCGACGCGGTTTGGGGAATTATGGAGAGGTTGACCAAGTCGTCACATTTCATTCCAGTGGCAGTTACCTATTCTTGAGAGCGCTTAGTTGAGATCTACATCCGTGGGATCGTCCACATTCACAGAGTGCCAATTTCCATCTTTTCTGATCGAGGTACGTAGTTCACCTTGCACTTTTGGAAGGCCATAAAGCGAGAGTTAGAAACACGGGTTGAGTTCAGTATATCATTTCACCCCAGACGGGTGGGCAGTCCGAGCGCACCATTCAAATATTGGAGGATATGCTTCGCGCTTATGTTATGGACATCGGGGGATTCTTGGGATCTGTTCTTGCCGCTTGCGCAATTTGCCTACAAAAACAGGTACCAATCGAGCATTAAGATGGATCCTTATGAGGCCTTGTATAGGAGGCGGTGTCGTTCGCCAAATGGTTGGTTCGAGCCGGAAGTGGCTCGGTTGTTGGGTACTGATTTGGTTTAGGATGCTTTGCAAAAGGTCAAGATGATTCAAGATCGACATCGCATAGTTCAGTCCAGGCAGAAGAGGTATGCCGATCGTAGAGTTCATGATGTTGCATTCATGGTTGGGAGAGGGTATTGCTCCGGGTTTCACCCATGAAGGGTGTGATGAGGTTCGAAAATAAGGGCAAGTTGAGTCGTAGGTATATCAGACCCTTTTGCGATTGTTGAGAGAGTAGGTGAGGTGGACTATAGTTTGTCTTTGCCACCTAGTTTATCAGTAGTCCATCTGGTGTTCCATGTGTCGATGCTCTGAAAGTGTCACTGTGATCTATCCTATGTATTAAATTCTAGCTCAGTCTAATTGGACAAGGATTTGACTTATGAGGAGGAGATGGTGGCCATTCTATACCAGCAAGTACGGAAGTTGAGGTCTAAAAGTTATCCTACATTTCAAGTGTAGTAAAGAGGTCAGCCGGTCAAGGCAGCCTCGTGGGAGTCCGATTCGGACATGCGAAGTAGATATCCACACCTTTTCACCAGTCCACGTACCTTTCTATGTCCATTCGAGGACGAATGTTTGTTTTAGATGTGGATAATGTGATGATCCAATATGTCATTTTGAGTTTTAGACTTTATTGATGTATTTCAAGACCTCGAGTAACTCTATTTAGCTTTCCTCAATTTGCACGCGTAGTCCGTGTTTTTTTCCGAAAAACTTTTATGTGATATAGTTGAGCAAAATATGAAATTCTACCTTAGATATCATTGGAGTTGACCATGGTCAATATTTTGTGTAAACGGACAATGATCTGTGTTTTAACGGTCCCAATGGGTCCATATCGCGATTTGGGACTTGGACGTATGCCTTAAATCGAATTCGGAAGTTCCTAACTTGATTTGACATAATTTATTGGAACCTACTAATTCGAAGGTTTAAAGAATTACTATGTTTGACAATGGGTTGACTTTGTTGCTACCAGGTCCGGATTTTGATTCTAGAAGTTGGAATAGGTTTATTTCACCATTTATTACTTGTATGCAAAATGTGGTGCAAAACAGTGTTGATTTGACGTGATTCGGACGTCCGGATTTAACCTTGCATGTTCTTGAGTTTTTAAAAATATCATTCATTTTGATGTACGATTCGTAGTTCTAGGTATTTTGGTTTTTTGATCATGCGAGTCAGTTCGTATGATGTTATTACACTTGTGTGCATGTTTGGTTTGGAGCCCGAGGGGCTCGGGTGAGTTTCATAGTGGTTACATAGTGATTTTTGGACTTAAACAATTGCTGGTTACAGGAATTCTGGTGTCTGATGCATTGTGCTTCGCGATCCCAAAGGGGAACTTAGGGTTGAAGTGATTTTCTCCTACGCGAATGTGGGGGACCGGTCATCAACGCGAAGCATTGGGGGGCATACCCTTCGTGAACCCGACCACCCACTCGCGAGCGCGAAGGTTTTTGGGATGCTGGGGAAGTTGGTCAGTAACTCTATGCGAACGCGAGCCCAGGCTCGCGAACACGAAGGCCGGGGGGACAGGCCATCGTTAATGTGTAGCTTTCCTCGCGAACAGGAAGGCCACTTGGGCCACTACACTTCACGATCGTGTCAGGCCCTTCACGAACTCAAAGAAGGCATGACGTGACTTCCAAAGACGGGATTTTCTTCATTTTTCACCATCTTCACATTAGAGCTCGGCCTAGAGGCAATTTTGAAGAGAAATTTCATCCCCACTTTGTAGGTTAATATATTTTAACTCGTTTTCTTCCATTTCCATCAACACCCATTGATTTCTAACATTAATCTATGCTCTTTCACGATAGGAAATTAGGGATTTGGGTAGAATAAAATTGAGATTTAGACCTCAAATTGAGGTCGAAACTAATCACATAATCGGGCTCGGGGGTGAATGGCTAATCAGATTTTGGTCCGAATCTATGAGTTTTGACAAAGAGGGCCTGGATTTGACTTTTGTTGACTTTTTTAGAAAAGTATAAATCTCTTAACTTATCTATTGTAATTGATTTCCCTAGCATTCTTTGTTGATATTAAGTGAAATTGATTACTCTAGCATTGTTTGTTGATATTAATTCAATTTTTGTTAGATTCGATTGGTTTTGAGGCGAATTTTAGAGGAAAGGCCCCGATTGAGCTTTGAGTTGATTGCGGGACGAGGTAAGTGTTGGGTCAGACGTTTATTTGAGGAAATTAGGAACCCTTGAACTATATGTTATGTGACTTATGTTTATAAGGACGTATATGCGAGGTGACGAGTGTATATGCACCATTAAAATAATTTCTTTCATTCTTTCATGTATTTCATTAATTATCTTATTCCATTTCTTATGTGTTACATGCTTTAATTGCTTTCTATGCCGTAACTTGTTACTTGTCATTTATTTACTCTTGTATTGAAATGTTTGTTTCTTCCATGATTCCATGATTAATTGCTACTTGCCTTAACTGTCTTGTACACTTTAACTATTATATATTTGGTTTGTCTTGTTACTTTTTATTAATTGTTGCATTCCTTGATTTGATACGGGTTTCCTTTGTTGTTTTGCTTTCATATTCTTTAATCATAGGGATTCTTGTGAATTGAGTTGTTAGATTAATTACATTCACTGATTTTTTATGGACCAGGTTGTACGCCGTAATGGTTATGATATGGTGGAATAAGTGAGGATTTGATATTGATATTTTGGGATCGGGTGACACGCCGCAACTCATTTTATATGTAATTTTGATTTTGATATGGTAAAATAAGGGAGGATTATGATATTGATTCTGATTATATGGTGGGATCGGGTTGCACACTGCAACGGATTTTATGCAAGATTCTTTTTATTGATATGGTGAAATAGGGGAGGATTGTGTTTGTACGCTGGGATCGGGTTGCGCCCTGCAACGGATTGTGTGTGTTATACTCATTGTTTTATTGTGTTAGCTTTCAGTATTTTCATATGACATTCTGAGGATTGATATTTCTGGATTCACAGATTTCGAGGAATGAGTTTGTTTTCATTAGTTAACTTCGTTGCCGTCATTTCCTCTTTTCCTTTCCTATTATTATTATACTGTGAATAGGTTATTGTAAGTGGTCTGCCTTAGCCTCTTCAATACTTCGTTGAGGTTAGGCTCAAGACTTTCACGGTACATGGGGTCGGTTGTACTCATATTACACATTGCACTTCTTATGAAGATTTTGGAGTAGGTTCTAGCGGTAGTCAGTAGATTGCTCGGATTCGGTGCTCGACGGAGACTTGAGGTATAGCTGCTCAGTGTTCGCAGCCCTGAAGTCCCCCTCTACATTACTCTAGCTTTTTATTTCGTTTCAGATAGTTATGCTTTCATTCACCATTATTTGTAGTACTCTTGTCGCTCGTGTACTTGTGACACCAAATTTGGGATTGTATCTAGATATCGCTGTTATTTTGGTTTACTCACTCAATTTCAGTTTATTCAGTTTCTTGCTTATTATTTAAATATGAATTGTTAAAAATGGCTAAAAATTATTTCTAACGTTGGCTTGCCTAGCAAGTAAAATGTTAGGTGCCATCATGGTCCCAAGGGTGGGAATTTCTAGTCGTGACACATAGCATTTTCATTTATAATGCTAACACCTCGAAAGGATCTACATGGATGCTCCACCAAATTTTGAAGAAGAACAATCAACCTACAGACCACCAAGATTCAATGGACAATATTAAGGCTGGTGGAAGACAAAAATGCATGATTTTATCATGGAAGAAGATTCAGAGCTTTGGGATGTTATCTGTGATGGTCCTTTTGTCCCCATGAAGACCATTGGCGAGACAACAATCACAGTTCCAAAGACAAGAAAAGAATGTAATGATATTGACCATAAGGCCATCGAGAAATATTATAGGGAAAAGAAGATCCTTATTTGTGGCACTAGACAAGACGAGTACAACTGCATCTCAGCCTATCAATCTGCCAAAGAGATCTACGAGGCTCTCCAAGCTGCACATGACGGAACCACTAAATTCAAGCAATCAAAAATCGACATGCTTACTACCGAGTGTGAACTCTTCAAGATGAAGGAAGATGAGTCCATTAAGGACATGCATACTTGCTTTACCTCTATCATCAAGGAGCTTCACTCCCTTAGAGAAACTATCACAAGGGACAAACTGGTCAGAAAAATACTCAGCGTGTTACCTAGTTCCTGGGAGAGCAAAGTCAATGCTATCACTGAAGCCAAAAATCTGCAGAAGCTGACGATTGACGAGCTCATTGAAAATTTGAAAACCTATAAAATGAAAAATAAGAAAGATCATGAAAGAAAAGAACCCAAATAGGAGAAGAGCTTGGTTCTCAAGGGAGACATCAGTGACTCAGGTGGCAATGAAGCTGATACGGCCTATCTTGCACTGAGAGTTTAGAAAGTGGTTCATAGAAATGGAGGAATTCCTAAGAAGGGTAGCTCTAGCAGAAAAAACAAAAGGTTATGATTGTTGTCACAAGTGCGGAAAGCCAGGACATTTCATCAAAGATTGCCCTCTCCACAAGAAAGACCATTACAAACACAACATGGACAAGACGACTAAGAAGAATCCGGTCCCTGACAGGAAGTTTAAGAGGAGATGCCGCTAATAAAGTTGTGAAGCAAGCTCTAGCTGCCTGGGGAAATTCCTCTAGTGAATCTGAGGGTGATGATGAAGAAGGTGACACCTCCATGATGGCCATCTAAGCGAAGCTACAAATTATGATTCTTGATGGAAAAATCTGATGAGGATGAAGATAATGATGACGATGAGGTAAACTTTCTAGACATTCAAAGAAATTTGAAGTCTTATTCTCAAAAGAATTTGGTATCTTTAGCTAATGTCTTAATTGATGCTTACCACAATCTCACTAATGATAAAAATGTTTTAACTGAGGAAATCATAGAGATAGAACATGAGAGTGATGATTTGCTGGTTGTAGTTGTTGATTTGAAAGAAACAGTAGAGGCGATAAAGAAAGAAAATATCCTCTTAAAAATTCGGTGCAAAAATGCATGAACTACTCTAAATGAAAGGAAGTTGCAAGTGAGGCACAACATAAGCTTGAAAATGAACTCAAAAAGGTAAAATTGAGTCTTGTTGCTGACTTTGAAAGTAATAGAAAACTTCAAGAAGATTTAGGCAGGGTTAAAAATGATCTAGATAAATCTCTGAAGTGGACTTGATTCTATGATACAATCAATTCCATGTATAAAAGTAATGGGAAAACATGCAAGGAATCGGGTTCCATAAAGAAAAGGCCCCCTATAACCCACATAGCAAGTATGTTACTGTGTTTGATAATTGGCTTTGCACTCATTGTGGTAAAATTGGTCATTTTAAAGATTCATGTAAAGCAAAGTTTCAGTCCCAGAAAAACAAAGTTTTTATTAAAAAAGTATCGACTGCTAAGGAGCCTAATTCTCTGAAAAAGAAATGTATGATGCCTGCATGGACAAAAAGAAGTCGCATTCACCCTTTCACTCATTACAAAGGACCCAAACTTGTTTGTGTTCCTAAGTCTAATCTCTGATTCTCTTGTGCAGGAACTAGTGAAGGGAAGTAGTAAAACTCGTACATGGATAGTAACTGCTCTAGACACATGAATGGAAGAATAGATGATTTTCTTTCACTCAAGGCCCTGCAAGGTGGTAGTGTGCCCTTTGAAAATGGAAAAAAAAAGATACATTCTGGGAGTTGGAAAGACTGGTAAAACACTCACCAACTCAACTGATAATGTGTATTATGTGAATGGCTTGAAATATAGCCCGTTGAGTGTCTCTCAAATCTGCGACAAAGGAAACAAAGTGAAGTTCTTGCCAAAATCTTGCACTGTCACCAATCTTATAACTAGTTAAGTGGTTCTGATTGCAAAAAGACTTAAAAATATTTATGTTGAAGACTTTGATTCTCTGAATGGTAGTGATCTTACATGCTTGAGTGTTGTAGATGATTATGATTATGAACTATAGCATAGAGGATTGGGACATGCAAGCTTTTCTCTATTGAACCAGGTGATCAAGAAGGAGCTAGTTCGTGGGTTGCCAAAGTCAAAGTTCAAAGATCACAAGGTGTGTGATGCATGTGTGAAAGGGAAGAAAGTCAGTCCTTATTCAAGCCAAAGAAGTAAGTGAGCACCTCAAGGCCACTGGATAATCTCCATATGGATATGTGTGGACCTATGAGGTTGTGTAATAGAGGAGGAAAGACGCACATCTTTGTTATTGTTGATGAATACTCCAAATTCACATGGACATTATTTATCAGAACCAACCTTTCCAAGGTTTGTTGCCTTTGTGAGGCAGATTTAAGCGAAGATGGGCCATAATGTTGTGAGCATTAGATCTGATCATGACATTGAGTTTTACAAAAAAAAAATCGACGAATTCTATGCTTAAAATTATATAAGTTTTTTTTTGCTCCTAGAACACCCCAACAAAATAGTATTATGGAGAGTAAAAATAGGACTCTTGAAGATATGGCAAGGACGATGCTGATTGATAGTTGTGTGCCAAAGAGTTTTTGGGCTGAAGTAGTGAACATTTCTTCTTATTTGATTAACAGGTGCATGATCAGGTCCTTGCTTAACAAGACCCCGTATGAATTATTTAATGGGAGAAAACCAAAGCTGACTTACCTGATAGTATTTGGATGCAAATGTTTCTTTCTTTATAATGGTGAGGAAGCATTAGGAAAATTTGATTTTAAAAGTGATGAAGGAATCTCTCTTGGCTAATCTTCACAAATCAATACATACAAGGTGTATAACAAAAAAGACTCAATATGTAGATGAAAGTATATACATGATCTTTGATGAATCTCCACATTCAAGTGGGAAAGATTCACCTAATAAAGATGATCAAGATGGTGATTATTTAAAGGTCCCTGGAGAGGTTATTGATATGGAAAACGGGAAGGGATATCTGGCGAGTCAAGTCAAGGAGGCTAGTGAAAAAGATACAATAGAACTTCTAGCTGATTTGGAGGAACTGGTCCCTACATCACAGCAACTGAAGCTGATAATAGACTTGTTGATGTTGTATTAGGCATTCTTGATGCAGCACAAAGAAGTAGTATTCATACTTCCAATGGTTCCAATGATGGGTCACATATGGAGGAACCTGATAACCCCCATCCTGAAACCCAAGTGTCTAACTGGAAGCAAAGAAGCTCACATCCTATTCAAAATGTAATCACTCCTTTGCATTCATGGAATCAAACTAGATCCAAGGCAAGAAACATGTTTATTTTCTTAGATTTCTTGTCACAAATTGAGCTGAAAAATATCAAGGACGCATTTAAAGATGCTGAGTGGATTGTTGTTATGCAAGAGGAGCTCCATGAATTTGAGAGGAACACAGTGTGGCATCTGGTTGCTCGACCCTAAAACATAAAGTTATTAGAACTAGGTGGGTGTTCATAAACAATCTTGATGAGGTTTACAATACAACAAGAAATAAAACCATGATGATGGTCCAAGGCTATAATCAAGAAGAAGAAATTAACAATGATGAAACTTTTGCTCCAGTTGCAGCAATGGACGCCATCCGAATTCTCATTGCTTTTGCATCTCATATAGAACTTAAATTGTTCCAGCTGGATGTTACGAGTGCGTTTCTGAATAGATATTTGAAGAAGGAATTTTTTTTAAACAATCACCTGGTTTTGAATTCCATGAACATCCTTAACGTGTATTCAAGCTTGACAAGGCTTTATGTAACGACATGGCCGGTCGTTTTGGAGAGTTAGCGCCCCGATCCCCTGATAAATTTTCCTCCCATGTCTTATTAAGTTAATGGAATGAGTCGGAGCGTTGAGTGTTGAAAATTGGAGTGTTTTTGGACATATAGTCCTTTAAGGTGAGCTTTAACCTTAGAAATTGGGCTGGAGGGGAAACTGTGTGAAGACGGATCCGGAATGGAAATTCGTCAACTCCGTTAGCTCCGTTGAGTGATTTCGGGGTTGGGTGCGTGTTCGGAATGTGTTTTTGAGGCCAGACATAGATTTAGGCTTGAATTGGCAAAAGTTAGAATTTCGGCGATTTCGGCCGATAGGTGAGATTTTGATATCGGGCTCGGAATGGAATTCTGAAAGCGACAGCAGGTCCGAAATATCATTTATGACTTGTGTGCAAAATTTGAGGTCATTCGGACAAATTTAGATGTGGTTCGACGCGGGAGGTGAATTCTTGAAAATCGCTATGATTCTTAGTCTTGAATCTATGCATGTTTGGGTATCTTGATGTTATGGGACGTGTTTTTAAGGCTCGACTATGTTGGAATGAGGTATTGGGGTCAATTGGTTGTTTTGGTTGAGGTCCCAGGGGCCTCAGGGTTGTTCCGGATGCTTAACGGAAGGATTTTGGACTTGGTAAATTGCTGAACCAGGCTCCTTCTGGTGTTTCCACACCTACGATGGAAATTTCGCAGGTGCGAGCTCCCAAGAGCAGCCCTCTAGCCGCAGGTGCGAGGTTAGGCCAGGCCTTCCCAGTCTCCGCAGGTGTGATTGGGTTTCCGTAGGTGCGGAGCCGCACCAGCGACAAAAGGCCCGCAGGCGCGACCTCTGTCCAGCTTAAGTGAAACCCGCATATGTGATGCCTTTTTCCGCAGGTGCTGTGAAAGGGACCACGGACGCGGAAATCGCTGTTCATATTCCAAAAATCCGAGGGTTATGTTATTTCACAATTTTTGAGTCTTGGGAGCTCGGGAGAGGCGATCTTTGAGAGGATTTTCATCTGGGTAATCTAGGTAAGTGATTACTATACACCATAGGTCCATTCCCATGTTCCTAATCTTAAATTCCAACCTTAAATTCGAGATTTATGAGTTGAAATTGGGAAAAATTGAAAGAAACTTCCTAGACCGATTTTTGGGGTTTCGATTGGATACATGAATTGTGGGTAGAGACCCGAGCCTTTCCCTCATTTTGCATTGCATTGTACCTTTACTTTCTTACAGAGCAGGGATTGCGGGCATAGACTTGAGCCTTTCCCTCATTTTGCATTGCATACAGGGATTGCGGGCATAGACTTGATCCTTTCCCTCATTTTGCATTGCATATAGGGATTGCGGGCATAGACCTGAGCCTTTCCCTCATT